>JADNRY010000889.1:0-22403 GCA_015501585.1 Rhodocollybia butyracea | reverse complement strand
AGGTCGCCATTATCCGTACTCGGAGGCGCAAGAAGATCTGGGTTCTGCAAGTCCAAAGGAACATTATCAGGCCCTTGAACGGAGGCTCCAGTGGTTCCTCGGAATGGTTTTGGTACGGAGGGAGGACTATCGGAGCCCCATAGTACGTCGTTCGAGGCCGTGCTCGCAAAGGCGATGGGTGAAATAGGTTGAGCTGCATCTAACGAGACGAACGGGCTGTCTCTGGGACCTAACACGGCTCCATAAACTAGGGATATGGTTAGTGGGACGATGAGATAGCGGATGTTGAGCATTGTGAATGTTGATGGGTGCAAAGATGAGCGAAGAACCAGGGTTATAAGGAGTTGGATTAACGCCTCTCTTCTAACGACTGGAGCTCTACACACATCTTTACGCGTCATATACGTGAATTAGGGAAAGGCTTCCGGTTCTGTTCCGCCTTTCTAAACGCCCAAGATGTGCTCGTCTTCAAGCTTCCTAGGACTTTACTGGATGAATGTACAACGTCAAAGCATTTATATCAGTACAATTTTGTACAGTTTCGAGAGCTTGAGATGGTACAAATGTCAGTTCGAAAGATGAGCCCGTTATGCAACTCGGACGAAAGAATCTTGAAGATGCTTCGAATTCTATCGCTTTGCGCCTAGTGCCTCAATTTCGATTCATCCGCTAGCTGCCTAACTTTGGAAGCTCGTCGGAGGATGAGCGGGAAAGGCGAAAATGATGTTCCCACATTCTCGGCTGACATGTGGCTATTGTATCCGAATAACCTTGACTAGTTCACTCCAGTCTTCACAAACTTATCGGTTCAAGTTGGTTTCTTTGATATGCTCTTCGCTTCGAGTTCAGCTCCAGTGTGGGGATTTACATTTTTCGGCTAAAAACGATTTCGATCGTATGACGCAATTAAACTCCGTCATGTCTTGGAGTTACATTAGTTTCGAACCTATATAAGTGGTGCACCTAGTGTTCTGCTTCTTCAAACTCTTCAGCCATGTCCACTTTACCCTCAGCTAAAGGCTCTGTCACAGAACCCATATCAAAAGAGAAGAAAGATCAAGATGTCGAACGGAAACTAAACCTATATTCTTACTCTGAACGCGTTTCGCGAGTCTAAAATTACCTGAAAACAAGCAAATTGATTCTTGGTTCGGTGTCTTGCAAAAGAATCTAGGCACTGAAGGCCACAGTACGTCCACTCAGTTCGCGCAAGTACTAAACTGATCAACCGTACAGGTCAAAAGCTCTCATCCCAAGGCCAGAAACTAACTGCAGACCTGCGAGAAATTCTCGACACTCTTCGTCTTTTCTTATCTGAAAAGAATGGCGATGAAGATGATTCAAGATTTCATCTGGAATACTCGAGACGTTGACCCTGTTGATCTCAAGAACGACGAACCCAAGAAAGAAGGACATGTCCTGGGTGTTGAGAAGGACAAAGCTAGAACCGACGCGGAGCAAGGTATGCTGGCACATCGGATTTCATCTATTGCGCTCTCATTGTATCCTACAGCTGCACACTCTATCCGAACTCTTTTACATTCTCCTTCTAACCAATTCCGAGGCACGGAAACTTATATCAGATTTCTCAGTCGTAGGACGAGATTTGCTCGCGCGCGGGCTCGGTATGAAACATATTTTTTTTTGAGTTTATTAGACCTCATCGTAGAACAGGCAAGGCCAGCGAGAGTCTTCGACCTGATGAGGAACAACTTAAATTAGTCGATGAAGCGCATCGAGGCGAAGGTATCATCTTTCTGTAATATCATCGTCTGAATCTAACTCTTTTTCTCTGTAGGTGGTGCCTTTCCGTTGCATCCCCGCAAGAACGCGCTCGCGAACAGGAAACCAAAGGCGCAGATGGAATGATCAAGGATCGTGTTCAGGATCGTGTTCAGGAGCGCGTACCTAGTGAAACTCAAGAGCAAGTTAATGCTGCTGCAAAAGGACGCCATTGCTACAGCAGACGCGTAAGTTCGCTTTCTCTTTTGATTGTTGATATCGGGATCCGAATGTTATGTCCAGTGGAATATCCACGACCCAATCCGCGGCTCAATCTTCATCAAAAGACGCGCGTGGGCAGGAAGTTTCGCCCGTTAGCGAAGGTGCTGAAGAGGTTAAAGAAGAGGCCAAGAAGCGAGGTCTTATGGATCGTTTCAAGTATGTTATACACCGCAGATTTCCTAATTGACCAATAGTGACACCCGTTTCATCAGAATGCCATTCCTAGTGAACATCAAGACAAAGCCAAAGATCATCTGAAACGAGGAAAGGAATTCATTACCGAAGAGTATTTTCCCAAGGGAAGACGTGATCAATGGATCTTGGCGGATGAAGAAGGTTTGGAATTTGAGTGTTGCATCGATATAGCCTAACAGCCCTTCCCAGGTCATTCTCGAATGCCAATCTCACCCCGAATACCAAGATTCGCTGCGTTGGCTTTTAAAGTACATCAAAGAGTACGCCGGACACGGTAGGAAAATCGCCAATGAGCACCACCAGTAAAGTGACTGAGGGTGTCAAGGGTGTATGTTTCCTTCCGTTGTTAATCTTAACACACACCTGATAGTTTTTGCAGAATTGCTGACCTTCAAGGTAGCATGTCACAACTTAGGGCGATTACGGAGCGCTTTGCCAATGGTATGTCAACATTAGTTCGACCCTCTGTTCTTGATCTGATGACTGCTTGTCCCAGGACGAAGCATGGAAACTGATATCTGGGACCCTATCAATGCCCTCATTGATGATGCGCAAAGAGACAAGGAGTTCAAGGAATGGTGGGAGCAGGTTGGAGACTACGTCGAGAAGGTTCTCCTAACCCCTGGATATGTCATTGAGCCCTCTTGCAACAACCGCGGCCGTGAGCTTCTTGATTCTGGCAAGAAGTTTTACGGCAGTGGTGAGTTGGACGAGGGTGCAGGCGAGGTTTGTGTTGATCCAGTCAGCCTTCGATGATATACTTACGTCTTTCCAGCCTTCCCTCGACAGTCCTGCCGCCTCCACTTCTTTCCAACCCTCTCTCGATAGCCCTGCTGCACCTACCTCTTTCCAGCCTTCCCTCGACAAGCCTGCCGCATCCAGCTCTTTACAGAACCGGGCGTCGTTGCTGGAGGTAACCACGAAACTGCTCCTGTCATCAGTCCTTCAAGTGCTGCGGGTCTTGCTCCGGGTGGCGATGTCCCATCTTCCGTAGCAGCGTCAAAACGACCTATTCTTACGACTGAGACAGCTGTACGCGGAAAGTATAGAGAGCACTTTGACCATGTCTTTGAAGGCTTTGGGACGTTTGTTGGTGGATGGGTCAGGATCCCCTCAATCACCGGTCAGTATTTCTTATCTAGTCAAATGCTCGTATCGTTGATTACTTTACTCGTATAGCCTTGGAACCGACATTCAGCGTCTTGCTAAGGACTTACTTTTCGACGCAGAGGGCAAGCTTGCGTTCAAGTCCGAATTATGGAAGACGTAAGGAATGTCATTATGCCTGGGCTTATCGACAAAAGTGCGTAATACAACTAGTTATCATAGCTGTTAATCTGAAAGCGCTTATAGGTCGGTCTCATTCCCATTCCACGTATCGAGTACACCGACGACTCGCTTGACCTGGTGGTCGAGAACCTCACACTCTCCGCCAAGAACTTGTTCCCCAACTTGGTTTGAAGTGGAAGTGAAGAACTTTGTCCGATTTGGTAGTGGAACTGTTACTGGAAAGAAAGACAGTGAGTCTTTAATGTTCTCTATTCAACCCTGATCTCAAACGGCGGTTATTCTTCAGCTGCGCACAAGACCAACGCTAACAAACACACCCTCCACCTCAATATGACTCACATCCAAACCGACATGCGTGATGTTGCGTTCTACTTTAGAAAGAAGACTTTGCCAAAGCTGAAGGATACCGGAATAGCTGATGTCCTGCTCGGAGGCGAGGGATTGAGCGCGACGATTGATCTTGCGTCTACCTCCGATCCAACTACTCTCTTTGACATTCAAAATATCTCCGTCAAAGTCGACACGCTCAAGTTCGCCATTCGGGACTCACGTCACGATCTCTTGTACAAGACCTTCGACCACTCGCCACTAATCTCATCAAGAAGCAGGTTCAAAAAGCTGTGAGCTGCCCTTGTTACCTCTTGGATGATATTTTTGATTGTTGTGTTGCAGGTTGCTGACGGTCTTCGCACTGCTCTTGAATGGCTGGGAGAGGAGCTTGTCGCTGTCAGGGACAGGATGAACGAAGCCAAGGCCAACGCTGGTGAAGGGGAGGATGTTGGTCGTTGGCAGGCCATGCAAGAGGTGGGTGTCAGGTCCAACTCGTGTTCAGGTTTTGTGACTAACAGCTGTATCTTTCAGGCATTCAAGCGCCGTAAAGATGAAACTGCATCTACGACGTCTATGTCTAGATCCGGCAGTTCCGTGTCGCAATTCAAGGTGGTCTCCAATAAGGTATGTCAATACTTGTTATTCTTCTTTGGTTGGACACCAACCTTTTGTTCTTTTTTCCAGCGCAACTCTATATTGGCTGGTGCTGGGCATCCTTCTGGATGGGTCAACAGGGTCGACGAAAAGGAAAAGATTGCCACTACTGGAGAGAATTGGAGGTCACAGGCGTTTGACGTCCAAGCCTAAAGAACCCTGCAATCGTTTCGGACCTTTTGCGTTCTCATTATGATAACCTTGTATAGTACTCTGTAATACTCTTTTGTATACTCTTTTGTAAACTGAATGTGACCTTCAATTGTTACTGTGAGATCCGGAGTAGGTGCTAGCTGCGGAATTCTCACGTTATATCACCCCACTACTTCCCCATCAACCCCACAGTTTTACGCTTCCACGGATCACCGCGTTATGCTCATGTGCTCAAGATTCAAGAATCTAAGAGGGTCCAGGTTTTGGACCAGGTCTAGTCCCCAAAAAGCTTACGCGTCCACAAATTGTTGAACTGGACAAGGGCTGGGGCCGAGTTTACAGATGTAAAGAGAACAAAAGGCCTTTACAAGAAAGTACCAGAAGTTTCTACGATTGAATCAGTATGACAACAACGCTTTGGCCCTTGAAGACAAAGGATTGTGGCTGTTCCTTGGTTTCCTTTTGTGTCACACGACCATTGAAACCTAACCTATATAAGGGCTAGTCAGACGACCACTTCCTTCAAACCCAAACCAACATCTATCCTATACACGAACTTCTCCTCTTCTCGCTACTCACTCGCCTATAATGACCCGCACCGCTCGCTCTACATACCCTAAAGCAGCTCTTAAAGACAGATCTCTGTCTCGGTCTGGAATGGACAAGAGCTTGAAGAAAGACGGCGCCGGCAAGGGCAACTGGGGCAAGCTAGGCGAAGTTGAGTACGACGACGAGTACGAAGAAGAATCTCATGAGGACGAGGCAGAGGTCCTCAGCGTCAGCGAGGAAGGAAGCGAAGGTATAGTTTGACAGCTAGTCGTCGCGTGTTTATACATCTGATCATCGATGTAGCCTCTTCTGCCTCTTCTGAGCCCAAGCACTCAACGACGAACGAAGAGTTTGAGGCTGCGCGCGCATTCAGGAAGAGGGCGATGAGTGGCACTGGTAAGTGTGAAATCTCCGCAAGTTGTCGATTCATTGGCTGATTGTACGCTGCGCAGTGGACCTTTCCAGTATTGCTCGTACCTCTGTCGCTGTCTCTGGCTCCCCACCTAAAGCTTGAACACGATACGAAACTGATCGTGGATCTCTCCAGTGAGTATCAGTTTCTTCTGATTTATATTCTCTATGTGGACATATTGCTGATGATTTCTTCTACAGCATCGTAATGCCTTGTACCTTTTTGTTGCCAAAATAATCTTAACATACACAACACAACGCCATACCACAATCGCCATTCAGTCTTCTGACTGGTCTTTAGTCTTATCGCACTTGCATTTGTACCAATATGAAACACAAACATAGTTGAATAAAATATGTATCATTTTAAGTTTTTCTCTAATCATTTGTCCCCCTGAGTCGAGTGAATGCTTGGCTTTGGCTTTGGTGACGAGAGAATCATGATGTGGGTTCCATCTGCGAATCGCCGAACATGAGCGCGTGTGCCATAAAGCTTGAAGCAAATAGTATCGACTTTTGGTAGAGAGGCCAGCCTCCAGGTTATAACGTGTGACGCATTGCTTAGAGGCTTGTGGGCTTATGGGCGCTAAAAATCCTAAAGCAACTCGGATCACATGAAAGAGCGCCGCGGCGGCCTCAGGTACTTAGTGCTGTAAACATTCAGTACGTCTATTCTTGCTATCCTTGACCACAACAATGATCTCAAGACAAGTTTCACTACGCGCTTCAGCCTCTTCCCTCGTTCTTTCCCGCTTCTCCCAACTATCCGCAAATCTTTCTCCATCTAAAGCTTCAGCGTTACTTCAGCTTACCTTCAGACTTATCCTCTACATTGGTTTTATTAGCGAATGTACGCGCTGTGCCGGGGGGATGGCATTGGCGCGTGTTCTGGCCAATTACGAAGTATAACCTCCAGCTCCTCGCCTTTCGACTTCGTAACTTTCTGTTCACCTTGCTGGATCGGAAGGCAAGGGCCCAAGGAATAGCCAGATACATCGACCAAACATCACCAGTTGGTACACATCCTTTTGACTTCAAGGTTATCTACCGCTCTCGAGTTAGTGCGTACAATCTTAAATTTCTCTACAAACAGCGCGAGTACTGAGCGCTGGAACAGGCGTCGACGAAAGTGATTTTAACATGCATATGAGTAACTCTAGCTATCCCAAGGCATGGATCATGTCGATACGCAACGAGCATCTCGCTAATATTTACACTGCAAGCAGATCCTGGATTGTACAAGGACGAAGATGGCTACGCATTTGTTCCCACATTTTCTGCGAGCCGGAGGTGTCGTGCCCATTGCCTGTGTGTGAATCCGATTATTTCTAAAACACACGAGCGCGCTGATAAATAACTATATAGCAACCCATTTCCATTTTGTTAAAGAGATTCCTATATTTTCAAAGTATGAGGTCCACGCTGGGATTGGTGCTTGGGATGAGAAATGGGTAAGTTCACCTACATCATCGATGGTTTACCTCGGTCCCTCATCCCAGTCCACGTGTATATCTGATCTTATATCTTTCCCAGTTCTATGTCGTTGCTCGTTTTGTAACCAAAAGAAAACCGAAAGCAACTGACTCATCTCAGGCTACTACGCCATTGACAAAGTCAGAGTCGAGCCTCCTCCGCAAATTATTTGGATCACTCGTAGAAGATGAGGATACAGTTCTACATACTGTTGCTGTAGCTCGTTGCTGCTACAAGCTGGGCCGCATCACGGTCCCACCTTCAGTGCTCATGGCCACTAACGGTGTTTGCGTCTATCTCAACGAGGTTACGATGACTGACCTCGACCCAAGCTTCACTGGTTCCGTAGATGCCGGGTTGCAGTATTCAGTCACAAACCCTCCCCATACATGGAACAATCATGCTAGGGATTTAGCATCAAAGCCCAAGAAGCTTCGTGAGTTCTACAAAGGGGGCTGGCGGCAAGATTCGACCCGTTGGTGGGATAGTGCGATGGGAGAAGGTGGGCCCATGAAAGAAAAGCTCAGGGAAAGGCTCGAAATATGTCGAAGACTGTTTTGATGGGATGACTGGTGTGAGGCAGTTTGGAGAACAGTAATAGATCGATAGCGAAGGTGTCAAACCTGGTCAACTTCAAATAGGCGGGAGTCAAATTAACGGATTATAGCTTTTACATTAGTACTTACCCTTCCGTTCTAGAACTAATACCGATAAGGTAAACCCTAGGCCAATGTATTCTTTGCGAAACGACCGGGGAACCACATACAATGTACATACTCTCTAACACATAGTGGTATGAATCACTGTATTAAAGCCTGGGTCATGGATGAGACGATGAAACCCAACTTCCCGTTCTACTCAACATGCTTCTTCCCTCCTTGTCAATCCTTAGCTTTTTTGTGCTCTTGTTACCTCGACCTACAACTTCTTCGGTGGCCTACTGCAACAACGAAGACTACGCTTCGGGAGATCTAGGTGCCGCTCCATATCAAACCTACAACGCTGCACCATATCACCCTGTGCAAATCAATTATGCTCTGCCCCCCAGCGTTTGTCCGTCCAATAACGACGTATCCGGGTACTTCTTTTTCTCTCCGCTAGGTGAGTATAGACTACAAAGTTATTCTATCGGTTTCTGACGAGGTTGTTTTAGGTTCAGATGCCGAAATGCAGGTCGGAGGTTATATCATGAATCCGAACGGGACCATGGTGTACTCTACCGAAGATTTTGGACTCAATCTCGCTCGAGGAGTCTTCACCTACCAAGGCCAGGATGTCCTAGGCATCTGGATTGGCGACGGCGTAATTGAACCCGCCGGATATGCAAGTGGAATTAATGTTTTGCTGAACAGTGCCTACGATGTTGTCGCAACAATGTATAGATCCGTGCTAAACTCTCGAATTATCCCCAGCTGCTGATTGGTTATGCACAGTAATGCTTCGAACCTGGGTGTCGGTGCTGATATACACGAGGTGAGACGTTCAGTGCGTCCTCTCCCATAAAGACGAACTTTAATCATACCAGTTGCAAATCACTTCTAACGATACAGCGATAATAGCAGCGTATCCGACGACTCAAATAGATTTGATTGCTTACGGTGGCTCTGAGACGGGATACGTAGCAAATCCTGTGGTTCAGGAAATCGATATATCGACTGGAGAAGCCATCTTTACTTGGTATGCTCTCGATCATGTTGATCTCAGCGACAGTTACGCGCCGTTTGGAACCACTGAGACTGGAGAAGGTACCATCGATGCTCCTTGGGACTACTTTGTGGGCTTCCATGTAGCTCGTTTGTCGTGTTTCGTTTTCATGCGCTTTCTTCATTCCTTTAGCATCTTAACTCTATTCAAAAGAACGACGATGGTACTTATTTGATTTCCTCCAGACAGTACGTCCATATGGATTCTCATTGTTGTGGATGCTGAGCTGTGTATGTATAGCTGCCAGACGCTATACCTCGTAGACTCAACTGGCGACATCATTTGGCGTATGGGAGGAAAAAACTCGAATTTTACATTCGGTGAAGGTGCGAATTTCGCCTGGCAGCATCATGCTCGGCTCCGCGAATCTGGCCAACTCAGGTATGTCAAGTTTCACTGAAGCGATAGCGTTTAGCTGTGATATTGTTTTCCCAGTGTCTTCGACGACAATGGAACACAATGGGAACAGGACGCCTCGTACTCACGAGGCCTTTTACTAAACTACGATGATTTGGCAATGACCGTTTCTCTTGCGTCTGCGAGAACACCATTCAACCGCAGTGTCACGGTATCTCAAGGTAGTGTGGAGCTTTTATCGAAACGGAAACTCGATTGTTGGGTGGGCAGTTTTGTCCTTATGATATCTTCACTTGGATATTCATTTGTTACTGTTAAAGATGGGGTGCCATGCCTTACTATTCAGAACACGATTCCAACGGAGCCATAATCTGGTCTGCTCAATTCGCAGCCGCAGGCTCGGGCGTTGGGGCCTACCGCGTCTTCTTGAATGACTGGACTGGTCGACCTAGTGCTCCTCCCTCAATGAACATATCTGCGTCTTCGGTTCCTGGGAATGTCACCGTGTATTGCATGGTGGAATGGTGCCACTGAGGTGACATCCTGGCAACTGTTTGGATCCACCCTCCTCGCACCGTTGCAGGCTACGAGCTTGGATAATGTCAGTAAAACTGACTTTGAGACCACGCTCACGTACTCCGGCTCAGAGTATGCGTTCTTCCAAGTGGGTGCTATGAATGGGAATGAAGAGATGCTGGGTTTTTCAAACTTTACTGGATTAGATGGAACCACTTGTAGCAAAGCAGACAATCAAACCGTTACTGCCCCTTCGTTATGATTCTATACAAGTATCTGTATCTTAATTGTCTTCAATGTCACTAAGCTTAACCCAACGCCACACTGGGCCCGGAACAACGAAGTAGCCAAAAAAGGCAAAAGGTCGGGGCGGCAACTATATAGGAGTCATGAGCACAAGTAACTCCACTTTTGCACCGCTACCACCACCAGCTCGAGAACTCAAGGATCTACACTCTTAATCATTAGGTAGACCATGACTCGCACTGCAAGGTTCGCTTTCTCTGTTCACACTGTGCTAATCGACGTTTACCACTCGTTTCACGGTCAGAAATGCGTTTCCTCGAGCAATAAACAGAGACAGATCCCAATCAAAGTCTGGAATGGACAAGAGCTTGAAGAAGGAAGGCGCCGGTAAAGGTAACTGGGGGAAGCTAGGTGAAATTGAACAAGACGAGATTACCGAGTACGACTCGGAAGGCGACCTAAATGTCAGGGAAGGTAACTTCGACGCGCTTAATGTCTAAGAAGACCCTTCCCATTCCATACCTTGTCTTCAGGCTCTCAAGCAGTTCCCATCCAGAGAAAACGTTCAACCTCAGTTCCTGATGAGAAGGAGATTGAAGCGGCGCGTGAGCTCAGGAAGCACGCACTTAACGGTGAAGGTAAGTGCCTCTATTCACGACGTCATCGTGTAAAGTTCTCAACGTCTAACTCAAAAATTTCGATAGTCGACCTTGCCACTATCGCCCGCACCTCGGTCGCTGTGTCTTCCTCTCCTCCAACGCATTCGATTCCAGTTGGCTCTGATGCTAGCGGGAGCCAATCAAGCAATTAGAGGTCAAAAGGCTTCAGACTAGCGCTTGATCTCGAATGCTATATCTTGTATCTGTATAATCAAGAAACTTGTACTACTCAACCTTGAACTCAATGTAAATGTTACTCTTTTGTCTGGGCTCAGCCTCCTGAAGTCGATTGTTATACTCCGCCCAGTACGATGAGCCGCACATATAGTTTATTCCTTGAATATAAATAGTTGAAAGGTAAGTGCTTTGTCTCTGGGCTACTTACAGTTCCAACATAAATAAGTCGAAGTATGTTACACAGTAAGTCGTGATCGTAAATTCGTCCTCTTCCCTGATTAACAGATGGCGTTCCATACTGCACGTTTAATCTTCGCTAGACGAGACTCTTCCTGTCTAGGTACCGGCGGTGAGCCCTTCGTTGATTCAACCTGAGGTGTACCAGGAACCTTTGTCGATGATCCAGATAAAGAGCTTGCATCTCGCGGCAATCCTGGTAGCGAGAGTGAAGAACCCTCTTGGTGCTCTTTAAACCACTATCAACCCAGTCGTTAACCAAGTACCATAGGACAAAAATATGAAAGACCTTGGCCAAAAAGTTTCCAGATTGCTTCGGGAATCGTTCCTGAGTCTCGTAGTCAACGTATGTTAGTCCAAAACGGGTTACATAGCCATCAGCCCTTAAACAAAGAAATCAGTGACAGCGGACTCATGGTTTCGATGAGGTATATACCACTCGAAATTGTCAAGTAAACCTGTAAGTAAACCGTCAGCGCATCTTCTTGAAAAAGATTTCGAATGCGGCGCTCACTCCAAGGGAAGTACGCCCTTACATCGACACCATCTTGGTGTATGGCTTGCAGCAGAACACGAGTAGTCCCTTCGAAATAGTGGACGCGGTCGGCGTCTTTGAGGGCTTGCTCAAGAGGCATAGTGTCTTCATCCTTGACGGCGAAACCATTTTCTGTAACACTGGAAAAAAATCGTTAGTCGATGGTAAGGGTGTTCCTACGGCCGGAGCATTGGTGGCGTACTAGATTGGCAAATGGTAACGCTGGAGAGAGGAGCTAGTGAGAAGGTTATTGGACAGAAACCATGAACCCTTACATTCCAAAGGTAGTTAAGAAGCTAAAGCAGAAGTCAGCATTCAAACGGACCGGAAATCAAACAGACTTGCCGCTCTGAAGCCTTCAGGGTAGTCCTGCAGCCAAGCACAATGAGCTGGACATGGTTAGTATAAAAGTAAATGGAAGCCGACAATTTGGCACCTTGCTTGCCAAGTTGCGTTCCATCTGGACGAGTGAACGTATAGTCTACCAGGCCTTGGAATTCATCATCCCCGCCAGCACCTACAAAATAAGTAGCATCAGTCGGAGATAAATCCATTCATTAGGAGAGGTAGCTCACGGCACATATTGGCGGTATAGGTGTTCATTCCATAAAAGTCTGATGAACCTTTCACAAGCTGAATTTCTTCGTCCGTGAATTCTGGGAGACGGGACCCAAGCATCTCTCTCATATACGGCGGGTAATGCCCAAGATAAATAGGATCCGCGAACCATCCTAGGTGTATATTGAGAGAATGACTACAGAGATCCGAAGAACCCTCACCTATGGCCACATCAAGAGCATGTTGAGCAGCAGCAATATCTACAAGAGCGAGATGAGAGTGTGTGGTGATGCATTGTACCAGTACACACTTTCAGGACTATCATCCCATGGCATTTGCCAGTCTCCGTTGAGTGTGATACCGATTTGACCTTTTTGGGTCGGCTTGAAGCTTTCACGATATACTTTCACGGCGCTGGCATGGGCAAGCATGACATTGCGTCCTACTATCCATGGTTCTGTTGATGAGTCTCCTTCAGGGGAGCGGGCTCGATCACTTGATCTGCAAAAAAGGAAGCAAATGATGTCAGTAATTGAGCCCGATTCCATGCGACTAGGTCATACCGTCCGGGTGCAAATACGCCTCTACCATATCCTAATATAGAGATACACCAAGGCTCATTCATCGTCAACCTGTGTGATAGGTTTTAGCAAGGTGCCAGATGACGTCTGCAAGATAAAGCTGAGGCTTCACCAATGTTTAACTCGATCACCGAAAGCTTCAAAGCAGACCTAAACGAACAATAAGCGGGCATATACACTGAGCTACAGTAACGAACCTGTGCATAGCGAGCAAAGTCCTTGGCAATCTCCTCTTTGTTTAGCCAGCCTCCATATCGATCGTGGAGGCTTTGAGGTAAGTCCTATAGGGAGGTGAGTGCATCTAGTGAAAAATCAAAGGTTGAAGCTTTCCCAGTGGTAGAGCGTCTTGGTGCGATGTACGTTAGCGTGAAAACAGGTCTGAGGAAGGAGAATGTACGCACAACAAATGGAATGATGCCCTTCTCCAAAAGCGCATCGATCAATTTACTGTAGAATTCGATTCCCTTGGGGTTTACTGGATCATTTCTCCCGCCGAGTGGAATTATACGCGACCACGCGATTGAAAATCTGAATGGAATCGCTGCATGGGAATATGATCACAAGCAGAGACTGGCTTGAACACACCGATACGATTTGACTCCGTACTACAATGAGATTGAGAAAGACATCAACGGAATTCATATGTTGTGAATACCTGTGCCAAAAGATCCAAATCTTCCTTCCAAAGTCTGTATGAATCTGTAGCAACATCGCCATTACGGCCATCCAAGGTCTTGCCAGGAGTCCTAGAGAAATCGTCCTGAAGAAAACCAATTCATTAATACAAGGTTTAAGAGTTTGATAAAGGCGCGTGCCCATATGGATTTTCCACGTCCGTCCACGTCGGTTGACCCCTCGATCTGAAAGCTTGCTGCAAAAGCTGTAATGAGCAACTACGAGCCCATAAGGAGGCAAGAAAATTCCGTACCAGTCGCGAAACCCCAGATGAAATCTTTAGGCAGCATCTTGGTCAAAATCCCGTCACTCATGGTTCAAACGCGTTGCCTGCTGTTAGCGGGAACAGTGAGCACTAGCGGTATTTCTTTATTGTTGAGTTAAGCATGCCTTCTTAAAGGTGAGCGAATGATCTTCGAATCTTCCGAGATCATTCTCTATTCAGTCCATGTCTCCGTGGTTTTTCCAGCAGGTGTTTGGCCGTCAAAAAGGGGAAATCTCGGAGAATTGATCACACCTCCATGGACCATTCCAAAAATACGGTCCTGGTTCATCTCTCTTGGCTTGACGACACTAATCTGGTGCAGGAAAGCTTGACGCGCCAGCAACGCAAAAAAAGTCACACTCACGATCTGACGTGTAAAGCTACAGTCTGTTTCGAACCACTGAATCTGTAGGCTTAAGCCTGCCAACATAGACTCAATTCTGGGAATGACCTGATATATTGTCAGAAATTGGAGACGCTCAGAGTCCAGACAAGAATATCTCGTTGGTCACGTCTCTTGAAAGTTTGAAGTTTGACAAGTCATTCTGCAAACTTGGTAGATTGTCACGAAAGCCCATTTTAACGAAAAGAACAACGTTGTTCACAAACCGATGGGCGCTCTAGTGACGGCGTCTAGCAATTGTCAGTTCCTTTTCTCACTTCCTTGTAAGGACAGGCGACAGCCACGTACCTATCTATCTACTCTTGAGATTGCGTTGAGAGTCAGCGGAGAAACCTCGCTTCACGTGCCAATTATTGCCGGCAGGTATGTACCGAATGGCGATATTTTGTTTCATCTCTGGTTTTCTCACTTTCACCAATGACTGCTATCTTAGGAGCCGGATTGTTTGTGAAGCAAGGTACCTCTTCTCCAAGTATCATTGCTCCCGACATTTATCATTATTTTGAAGCTTATCTACCCGCTTTGACTGCCCTCGGTTCAGCAGTACCTCCGTTAAAAGCAGTTTACTCACGTTCTGAGAAGAGCTCAAGCGAGCTCGCCCTTGAAGCAGCAAAGTTGCTCGATCTGTCTCCTGATATATACTATGATATCGGGGATGATCCTTCCAAAAATCTGGATGTTCTTCTCGGAAGATCAGACATATCTGCTGTTATCATCGCGTTACCCATTACCCTGCAGCCTGATATCGTCTTGAAATGTCTCAAGGCTGGAAAACACGTCCTCAGTGAAAAGCCTATGGCTCCCGATGTCGCTCGCGGTCTCAAATTGATTCGGGACGCGGAACCTCTGTGCAAACAGGGAGGCTTAATCTGGCGTGTCGCCGAGAACTTCGAAGCAGAACCTGGCTATCGTGCTGCTGGCGAGATCGTCCGATCGGGAAAGATTGGGAAAGTGACTTTTTTTAAAGCAACAGTGGTAAACTACATAGATAAAACTTCTGAGTGGTATAACACTCCTTGGCGCACAGTGCCCGATGTAAGTACGGTATTTTTGTCTGTTGTGCTCGTTGTTACTGATTCTCCTGGCAGTACCAAGGAGGGTTCTTGGCAAGTCAACTAATCTCTATCAGCATGTAACGCATATTCATGGATATTGTTTTTCAGCTGGACGGTGGTGTCGTAAGAAGTACTTTCCTCGTTTATTGTTGCGTATTCACAGCGAAAACAGCACACGGTTGCCGCACTTCGGACTATTCTCCCAGAACCATTCACAGAGCTTTCTGGGTTCGCTTCTTTGAACAAGGACTACCTAATTCCACATGATACGATCCACTCTGTTGTTCGTGCAGGGCACCATTACCACGGAATCGTCGAGATGACTTTTGCTTCTCCCACCAAGTCAACGCCTAAAGGAGACAATATAGTTATCACGGGCACAGATGGTTGGCTTGCATGCAATAAGGTTAGAGACTCACTCGAACTTGTTATCAAAGTCAGAGTGAAAGAAGAGGGAAAGCCGGAGGAAGAACAGGAATATCAAGAAAAGGAGCAAACCTTGAGTTATCCAAGCCGAAACGGTGTAGAGGACGAGCTCCTAGATTTTTTCAACAAAATCCAAGGAAGAGAGGCTTTGGATATAGGAAGACCTAGGTAGCGTTCTCTAAGCGAACTCGAATATACACTGACCCTCCCCTAGGAATGCACTGAAGGATGTCGCCTTTATCCAGGCAGCCCTCACCAGTGAAGGGAAGCTGATTGACTTGCTCGCGCTCGTTGCTTAGCATGCCCTGTTCCCCTCATACATAGTCGAACAATCTTTTGGTAATCCTGACGCAACCACAGCCTTATGCATGCTGTAAGAACGTTAAGGATTTAGTTCGACATATCTCCGTGGCGCCAAGTCATGATTTGCTTTGAGGAACGCTTGCCATTTCAGTGCTGAATTGCGGGGAAACGAAGGAGAAATTATTGGTCGTCAAAGTCAGAAGACTTTATTCCGGATGTGTATGATCTTAGCTTGCGTGTAGTAACCACAATGATGCACCCTCCCATTTCTGCGTAAGTTACCCCAGCTCCACGGCCGCCTAACGCACCGGTTACATCGTACCTCTTTCACTTTCATCGAAGCTTACTCACCCATAGTTTGGAGCAGCACTTGCTGCGTTACACACCCGTCATTCCGAAAAACAACTCGGAGGGTACTGGTGGTAAAGTTCCCAAGCATGTGTCCTAAAGAGCCATTTTGTGGCGAGCAAACTTGAGGTTAGAATCTCATGACGAGAGCTCAGAGTCCGAACTTCCTCGGTACCGGTGTTTCTCTTTGAGTGCTACGTTTGTCAATCACGTCGATCCAACACATGACGTGAACATAACCGGGGCCGTCTCTTCAGTTCCACCTCCATGTCTGATGTGGACATCTCTCATATCTCAGGCAATGCTTCCGACAAGATCAAAAGCTTTCTTGTCGACCGTAGAAAACTATTCACTGCTGTTGGGTTGACCCCAAAGCTAGAAACAACGTTTGGAGATGCAGTCGTAGCAAGTCTCAACCTTTCTGAAATCTCAGTATATAAGAATACATCAGAACCATTGTGTTTAGAAACAAAAGTAGTGTGTAAGATCCGGATTACTGAAGGTACATGCAGGTTATTTCTCGCTTTGACCATGCAACATACTTAATCTATAGATATGGTTAATGGACATGGCACTCTCCACGGAGGATGCTCAGCACTCTTGATCGACTTGTACGCGCTCATTCATTGGGTTTCGCATGCCTTTGGACTCACCGCTCATTTGTTACTCAAGTTGCTCTTCTCTAGCTATCATAGCTCTTCAATTGCACACTACGGGATTTCCGGGTCTTGGGCTTTCAGAAACGATTAATGTTGTTTTTCATTCACCGGCCACTCTGTATGTTGTTTTCACCTACCTTGATTCTACAAAATTCCTCATCTCGGTGTAGCGGTGAAGAGCTGCGTGTGGTGAATACATGTACCTCAAGTACTGAAGAAGTTGTGCAATCTGCAAGGACCGAGGTAAGCCGGCGGCCGTGCATTCTTGGCCGCCTTCTCGGTGCTCAAAAAATTAACAGATCTGGAGTGATACGAAGCATCGTCTAGTAGTATCTGGCGTGCATTGCACAATGAGAAGAGGACTGGATGGTCCTAAAAGACCAAAGAAGCCTCGCAGTCCAGTCAAGCTTTAATTTATACTTGTACGTTAGTAGTAATGGAAGTATTGAAGTTTGCGCGTGATTAAATGAAGTCCGGACACCAGCCGGAACCGGTTACAATGAATGTACATCCAACTCTCCTGGAACGCTCATGTCCAGCGCGACGAACGACATCGCAGGCAACGCTTCAGAAGAGGTCAAAGACTTTCTCAAGCATACAGTCAACATATTCACCGGTCAACGGCAAAAGACCTTTGCATCCTCCGTTCTCTCGCGATTAATCCTTACTGAAGCGTCCTTGAAAAATAATGCAGTAGAATCTCAGCGGAAAGATAGCTTCATAGTATATAAACTTACAGTGGATGAAGGTACGATTACAATGTATTTATCCACACAAATCTGAACAACAAAGCAGATATGATAAACGGAGGTCAAAACTTAGTTTTCTACTAGGCAGACCACGATCCATACTGACACTATATGATAGGGGGAAACATTCATGGAGGGTGCTCTGCTTTGCTCATAGACTGGTGGGTGTACTGTCTCCTCATAGGAGCTCTTGACTGGAACCCCAAATAGTTGTTCAAGCGCGGCAATCATTGCTATGAAACTTGCTCAAGGTGCAATGTCAATGGAGTGAGTAGTAAGCACTCCCCTACAAACCTATCTTGTATTCACCTTTCTTAGTGTATCACAATCAATGAACATCATTTATCATGCTCCTGCTGCAATGTAGGTCGCTCTAAGATAGGGAGAATAGTTATTAATTGTACATGCAGCGGCGAGGTTTTGCGAATAGTGAACACTACAATGACAATGGGTAAAAGAATCACATCCGCCAGAACAGAGGTCAGCTAGCTTATTTGCTTGACTGTGATGAAGTCCTGACTTTCTCAGATTTGGAGCGAAACACATCATAGACTTGTGGCCAGCGGAACTCATATCAAAATGGAACCGAGCGCACCTGCAACGAAGCTATAGATTAATGCTGCCTTTGTTATTGCAAATGGTATTGGAAATGCAGAGGCTGCTGGAAATCTGTGTTACTTAAAAGTCCAGAAGGGTTGTATAGACGCTTTGGCTGGCACTTTGAACAAGCGGAAGTAGTATGGAAGGGACATATTCATGCCAAGTCTAAGTATAAGGGAGGTGCACAAAGCAGACAAAAAACAGCATTTCCAGCAATCAAATACAACGACTAAGTCTTGAAAGACAGTCTCATGACGAACCCATCTTCACCATCAGCATCTGTAGGATTTACCCTGTCAGAGGTTAAGTTCTGAACTTGAAACTACAATTACTCACAATACTTTTTCTCTACCTCTGCTATCTCAAAGCCTAAAGTATCACGGTATAACGCAATGGCCGCAATATTGGATTTGCGGACATGCAAAGAGCAATATTCAGCCTTGTACACCGAGTACATTGCGTCTTCTACGACCAAAGTTGAGCGAGAGGAATGAGGAACAAAGTAGTCCCGTACGAGATAAGATCATGAGCCTTTTCGCGAGACCCAGACGTCTGTATGACCGCAGTACACTGATAGAGTTAACATGCCCATGTATCACGCCGCCTTTTTCTTCTGGTTCTTGTTCACTACATACGTGACGACAAGCTCTTAAATCACAATTTAGAAGATAAAGGAGCACGAGACGCACACTTTTGCAAGAACGTAGCCCACTATGAGTCCTTTGTCGTTCTCGGCCACAAAGGAGAGCTGGGGCCATGATACAATATGATACATCCCTATTAAGTAGAGTGAGCAGGTTATAGGAACTCGATGGTATAACTAACAGAACTTCAGTAGATAGTTTTCTGGGAGATTGACCAGATTTCCAGCTTTTGAACGAGTAAATAAGTTGTTTTTGGTGAAATTATCTGAAAAAAGTACCTTGCATTCCAGCAAGATCTTCGGCCTACAACAATCCAACATTCAGCATCGTTAGTGTTTGGGCAACGTTATTAAGGCAAACATCGCACCTGTTTGGACAGACGGATTATTGGTCTTTGAAAGGCTCATGCAAGAGCAAGACGCACCCTTGCTAGTCTTATGTTCATGATAAAAGCTGCTGAGCGACTCAAGTTAGAACTTAGCGCCGCTTAGCGGTCGGTACCTATCCGCCATCACGTGATGATATTGAGAAGAAAAGTCGTTCGCTTTATATGTGAACGAGTATTCTCTTCACTAAAGACAGCTAGCTAGGCTAGTCATTCGCTAAAATTTCAGATAAAACAGATCAAGTTGACTCGACGAACGGCTTCAACTTGACTTGATGACCAAGTCGAGTTTTCTTATTCAAAACTCGACTCGCGGCGACTACCGTCGGTTATGCCCCATTGGTGTTCAATATGTATTTGAGAATGGCAGAACGAGAACGAGAACAACTACGACAGACATGTTTTTATTATTTTACACTACTTACAGAAAGTTGGACGCACAATTTCTTCTGGATACAACGACAGAAGAATTAAATTATTGGGCAAACGCCGATAGATGAATTAATAAAAGCAAGCAATAGCATAGTACGCATCAGGAAAAAATCGTAAAAATCATTCAGACATTAGTGGTCTTGGCCCCAGTTCCCCATCTGCCATGTAGAGGTTCATCGACGCTTTCCATAGCCACTGTTTCCAGCTAAGAATAGTGCACTGGAGATTCCGATGAGGGTCATCGTGATGAAACAGAGCCATGCGAATGCAACGATTGCAGTCAAAATATCGCATGAAAATCTGCCGAAGCAAAACGCGAGATTGGCCCAGTGATTCTGCGGAACTTTCAGATTTATGACCAATCATGAAAGTAGAGGAATAGTCACCGTTGCAATCGCAGTGCCAACAAGGAACATCAACCAAATAACGAAATAGCCAAAGCCTTCATGACGGAAGGTTGTGACCGGTCCTGTGACACGGATACTGTGGATAGTATGTATGCTAAAGGGAAAAGTCAGCCCACAATGTGAAACATTGTATACTCAAGTCCCTCACATGAACCAAGACCATATGATGGCAAGAATCGACGTGACAAGGAGTTCTATGTAAAGGAGTTAGTCCAGCAACTCTGGCAGCGACTTGGGTTCCATAGACTGACCAACTACGATGGGATCTGAAAATACGAGTAAGAAACGGTTGTGGAGTAAAGTGCCTCACCGACGTACCATGGAAACTGACTCCAGGAGCAAAGTTCAATGTTTGATGAAGTCTTGCGCCAGTGAGGCCTAGCAATATGATAGAGAATATGGACTTCAAAAACGCTATAATGAGCTAGATACTGTGAGTGATACAGCGAGTAGATTTACCAGCGCAAAGTACAATCCAATACGAAAGGCAGGGGCGTGATGAACCATAGTAAATTTTTCTGCTGGTGTCGACGGTCGATATGGATTTGGATAAGTTGGGGGGAACGAGGTGGGGCCTTTTAAGTTTTATGCATTTATGCCTCCACAAGTGACGCCATTAAATGAGCGATCGGTTAGCGTCATGGTGTAAATTAAGGAGCATACACTTGTCATCTCAGCATGTCATCAAGTGCGGAGTAGAGATTAGATAAGATTATCTCTGATAAAGTAACTTGATTGAATTATTGATCACTGCCCAGGGTCCACAGGCAAGTTGGACACAGGAAAACTTGCGAGTTCTACTGTGGCCCCCTCAGGTTTATAACTACAACTTATAAAGGCAAACATTATTAGAGGGACGACGTCAAAATAGTAAATATTATTGAGCACAATCTCGAACGATAGACTAAGGCGCGTATTGGTGAGTTATAAATTGAGCGGAACGCTAAGATCACTTACTTAGATTTCAGCAACCATTATCTCTCCTAAGACTAATCAACCCAAACAACACCCGGGGGTAATGTCATTTTGGGATGATATTTACGAGGTTTTCCGTCCGGACCCTTTGCTTTTTTTTCTGCATCCATTCGTATTTGGACACTGCGGTGGACGAGGGCTCCTTTGAACTTCCGCTCTGGTAAGTGTCTGGGTCGGGCGCAGTTGCACCTATATACCAACTAAATCAGTTTTGAGCCCAAAAAGCGTAAGAGTACAAACCGAACGACTCGTGTCCGGTGGTCGTGTTTGTCTTGATAACGAAATATCAGCGGAAACAGCTCAATAATCCACCACGCAGGAGCGAGCCTGAGCTGGTCATACTTGGGACACAAGCTATCATACAACTCCTCGTCCTCCTCGGTCACGCATCGTACGTTGGTCACAGGCTCTTTATCTCGTGGTATGAATCTCTTAGGGATTATCGGTAAAATTCGCAGCCATCCCTTTCGAGGAATGGTTTGAATGATCTCACCTCTACCTGAGAGAGGTGGAGGGCGAGGCGTCAAAGGGTGAAGAGATGCAATATCTAGCCCTTGTTGTTTCAAACGATGAGAGTGAAACATGATACCAGATTCTGTTTTTGAAGCATTCTCGAATCATCCAACGAAGACTGATACGAGCCAGGGAGTGACGTGTGGAATTAGCCACTGATCCACCCCCGACGTCTAGCGCGCGTATTGAATCAGTGTCAAGCTCATACGACGAAAGGAAGACCTATTACCGGTGTGACAGCCCTATTACAATGAGATCCGAAATATTGTGATCTCAGCTTGACCCTCGAATTCAAAGTGTAACTTACGGCGAACCAAACCTCCTTCACATCAGTAGGGGCCGCATCATCTTCGGTGCGCACAGAGAGCCGCTTTTCATCACCACGCAATGTGTTGTCTTCTTCGCTATCCCATTCGCCGGACGAGGGCCGCAATAGACTATGCCTTTGTTTTGAGCTTGCTGATGGCACAGGAGCGTGGCCTTTCCTATCTGACTTTTCGGTATCGTCGGAACGATTTGCAGGGTCCCCTAAAAATCCTAGGACAATGGGGAAGACTCCAAAAATAGGCTGGAATTTGGCACGATGTTCGTCAAGGAGAGTGCATGCCGGAAGGTGTGGACGCTGGAGTTAGAAGCGGAAAAAGGGAGTAATTTATCAACAAGGCCCACGGAGTCCACAGTATCCCTAGGTAAACGTAAGAACGGCTACACCAAAAGGAAAGCAAAATTTCTACCAGACTCCGAGGAATTGTATCTTCACATCCCGACAAAATGCCTCCTTAAACCGTTTAGACGATGCCTCGGGTTCATCCTTTTCTTTCCTTAGATACACCCTGTACGCAAATGGAACCTGTTACCGTAAGTTCGAGTTTTCCAAATCAAGTGGACAACTTACTTGTTGAAAATTTCCGGCTGGTAGCAGTCCAACTTTGTGC
>JADNRY010000888.1:0-22435 GCA_015501585.1 Rhodocollybia butyracea | reverse complement strand
ATGTTTTTGTCCAGGAAACGCGGTTGAGCGATGAAGGAAAATAAGAACGCCGATAGCCCGAAGCCGGATACGACGAGACCGAGGTCAGAGCCACGCTGTAGTACACTATTATTAAATGTCTGGTATATCAGAAACATTGTACGTGCCAATGAATCTGGGAAGCTTCTTGCGGTTACATTGAGCGCAGTCATATACCCGCCAGCGCCGCCTACTCCAGTCATGAGAGCGAAAAGGAGAAGCAAGATTATGAAGTGGAGGCGCTTGGTTCGGGCGTACTGATCCATTATCGTATACCAGAATACCTGCGAGAAGAAAGCAGAAGCCCGGGATTAAGTTCAACTTCGGTCCAAGATTATCGGCGCTTATGTCCATAGAGGCGAGGAGAAATAGACCCCAACTAGAACGAGAAGTGAGGCATTGATGAGAATACTAGCACTGGACATCTACCGTTTCCTGCCAAAGCAATATAGCATTGAGTTGAGTATGCGATATAGGCAAACGCGCCGCGAGTTGAGGAGCATAGGCTAGTTAAATACCCGAAAAGACCTGAAAGCCACGGTAAATTTTCGAATCATTGGATAAAAGATTTGAGAGTAGACTCACATAATTTGTGCCTGAAGCAAGGGGCGTCCAAGAGTGATACTAGAAGGTTATAATGGGTCTCGGTGCAAAATGTGACGCGGGTCTTGCAGCTATTTCGACACTCGGATGGTGGGGCTGGTGGGGGGCAATTGTACGGTTCAAACCTAACGAACCGATTAATGAACTTTATGAAGGGTCAGTGCGCACGGGCACTCGTGATTCAAATGATACCATGAATAACTTTGCATGTTACGCAGGACCCCCGACTAATCTATAGGCTTGGAATTCTAGCAAGCTACACAATGAAAGCTGTAATTCCATGCACCAATCCCATCGATAATACTCCAAGTCAAAATGTAGGATGCCGTCGAGGCCGCCAGTGATACCGAATAAAGGAGGGACGGAGACGCGTCTTGCTCTCGGCCAGATGCAATGCTGCAGAAGCGAGGAAGAGCGTGTTGGCGGGTTGAGTGAGAAGGTGTTCTACGACACGACTGTTGTTGTACCGCTACTCCGAAACTAGGAAGAGAGTCAGTAAGCGACACGAGTGAATCTGAACCAAACAATTCGAAGAGGGAGAAGAAATTCGAAAGAATCACGAAAACAAAGCGTAATCGGACGAGACGACGAGACGAACCAGTTCGAGAAACGACCAAATGCAGATGGTGCACATACCGTGTAGCTCATTCAGCGTTCCAACGATTCAAGTCCGCTTCCCGTTATGCTTGTAGTGCCGAATGTAAGAGGAACAGGGTTTATTTGGCTACGTTGATACGTTGAGTGGATACGTGAATGGACAACTAGGTACCTCTTGAGCAATGTTCCGAGTAGCAGCAAAGGTATATAACACCTTTATTGGTTCTAAAAGAATCGAATACTCCAAACTCTGAAAACGAGTCCGATTCGATTTTCCTTCTTTTCTCCTCTGACGTGATGGATTCGTGGATGGGATTCGGTGAAACGCGCTGGCTGCATCAAGAACCCAGGTTGGTAATGGATGGACTGTCAGCAAAACTTTTAGGCTAGGGCGGGATAATGGTAGATAGAGCGCCATATTATTATCTGAATCCAATGAGAGCGTTAGAATGGAAGTGATAGGAGAGAATTTTGTGCGAATAAGGCTTTAGATAAGGAATGGAATCGCAGAGGAGAGAGATGATGAGACTGGAAGGGAGGGATCTGTGCAGGTAACTCAACACGAAAGAGCGTCCAAATCGATACTTGTGCATCAACACTTTTTGCAAACCAAATCTGCGAAAAACGACGTGAACCATCTTGTGATTACTAGTTCGAGTGTTCAACTGAACGAGATAAGCGAATATAGAGGAAGTTATTGTTGTATCCAAAATAAGCCAAAAGGGCAGACAAGTTGGTAACAAATGCTCGTAATGGTCAAGCATTTTGACGCCCGCGTGACGTGTTTACTCACCCAGCGCCTTTTGCTTTCTAGAATCTAGATGTCTCGTTGATACTTTTGCTCAGTTCACTCTTGGAGACCATACGTGTTCTTGCTTTTTCCGGCCATCTTTTCCAGTGCTGAGCTTGCTCTTCCTCGTGCAGCCCGCTCGAACCACCTTAAACAGGATCGTGCAAGACTTTCATGGCCATTTGCGCAGAGTTCGCCTCAGTTCGGGAATACATTAACACACTATGGGATCCATCTTTTGGTGCGGCCTCCTCGGCACAGGGACATGATATCAGATCATGAACGAGCTCGGAAGAAGCACCTAATCTTAACATGCTGCCAGTACCGCTAGCCTATCATCGTGTTTGCATTCAAACCGTGAGACGAGACTGAAAATATCTCTAGCCCATCGTCATGTTTGCATTCAAACCGTGTGACGAGCCTGAAAAAGTATTAAACAAGTGTTCGATTCAGGAAAGCGTCGAGCCACGCATGATGGAACAAACCGTAAAACGAGAATATGTTTCATCAAACTATCTTCTTCCTGCTGACAACGCCGAGACAGAAAGGTGATATTATAGCTATTGAATATTGATATACTAACTAGATATACTTACTATTCACTTCTGAAAAGATTAAACCTCCAGCATTGTATCCTCAAAAAGGCCTTTGGAGATGAACTTGCATTAGCACCGATAACCCTCCATTCGCATGATCTGGTCCTCGAAAGTGGTGCTGGCACCGGTAGGTCGCAGCTTACTTCGCCCAACTTCGTTTACAAACTTCACATTGTAGGCATATGGGCTCAAGAGTTTTCTGCTTTCCACTCCCAGAACAACGTGCTGCTCAATATCGAATGCATCGACATATCTGACAAGCAGTTTTCCTCGCGAATATCCATCAAACATCCACTTTTCTATCCACTCCGTTACTGATTTACCCCAGGAATGGAAAAATAGCTTCTCCTATATTCACCAACGCTCCTGGTTGGTGCACTGAATGACTCTCGTTGGAATATAGCCATTGACCAGCTTCATGACGTGCTTAAACCGGGTGCATGGATTGAGCTAGTGGAAGTTGAGGCAAAAGGCCTTGGCTATGGGGTGGGGCCAAACTCCAAAAGGCTTGCATCTTTAATCACGCGTCGCTCACACCTCAAAAGGAATTATCACAGACTTGGAAGTATATCTTCCGAAGCTCTTGGCGAGAAAAGGATTCACAGATATTCATTGTGAGGGCCGAGATATTCCCATACGCGAGTCGGTGGACAATGATGGGTTGAACCGTTCGAAGCAGTGGCATGACTTGTGGATGGGGGTGAAGACTCCAGTGTTGACTGGGGGAGGGTTTGGGATTGTCGGAAGTGAGGAGGAATTTGACAAGCTTCTCGAGGGGTGCCTAAAAGAATGGAACGAATCGATAAGGCTTATACAACCTACTATGCAATAGTAGCAAGAAAGCCAATTTAATTAGGACTCAGTCAGTCGTTCTACTTGTTCTCAGAGTGGTACTCACTGTGATAGATAGTCTTCAAATGCTCAATAGATCATGATACAGGTCACACGGTACTCATCGCACTGGCCGTTGAGCTATACCGATGAAGTCAGGGCTATCTAAGTTATTATAAGATAACTTGCTCTCAGGTCTCACATCACCCACACGATCTTGTGACTCAGCAAGCCTCCTTCTCTACAAACCCACAGCGGTACCGCAGTAGCTACATGCAGTAAGTACAGCCTGTCCCTGGATTTCCAGAGCTTTAACTCATCTGCAATATATGTATATAAGTCAAATTCACCGATGTTACGCTCCTGTGTTGTAGATTTGAGTCTGTACTGGAACATTCTAGTAATTTCTTTAGTATTACTCAGTACTGGCTCAGCTTACTTACCAGTACTATGTAGAATATTCTAGAAGGTATTGTAAGTAGTATAAATACTGTACAGGTCCTGGGGGATACCCAGATAATTGTACAAAAAGTCTAACAACCGAGTGCACAAGTGTAACCAGATCACTTAATCCACAACATCCTGTACCAAGAGCTCGGGAGAAGCACCCTGCTTCTGATCAAAAGATGCAACACAAATAACCATCATGTTTGCATTCAAAGCATGAAAGTAGTGCAACAGACTGCCAAGATCGAAGGAGTATTAAAACAAGGAGTTGAATTCTGGAGACGGCTATATGATGGAACAAACAGTAGAGCGTGAGTATGCTTCATCAAACTGTCTTTTACCTGCTGACAATGTCGAGACCGAAAGGTGATGATACCATAGCTATTGAATATTTGAGCGCTGATATGCTTATTGCATACACAATTTGCTTCTGACTGTTAGAATAAGTGCACTATACAGCTCTGCCATGTAACCGGTTACATGGCAGAGCTGTATAGTGCACTTATTCTAACACTGACAAGATTGAACCTCCATCCTTACAAAGGCTTTTGGAGATAAACTTGCATTAGCCCCAATAACCCTTCACTCAAATGATCGGGTCCTTGAAAGTGGTGCTGGCACCGGTGGGTCACAGCTTACTTTGCCAACCTCAGTTACTGATTTTGCATTGAAGGCATATGGGCGCAAGAATTCTTTGCTTTCTATGCCCAAAACAATGTGCTGCTCAATATCGAATGCATTGACGTATAAATATGCATCGAACATCCACTTTTCTGTCCGCTCCGTAACTTCTGATTTGCCACAGGAATGGCAGAACAGCTTCTCCTACGTACACCAATGCCTCCTGGTTGCTGCAATGAATGACTCTCGTTGGAACATGGCCCTTGATCAGCTTTATATGCGCTCAAACCGGGAGCATGGATTGAGCTTGTAGAAAAGGCTATGGCTTTGGGGTGGGGCCAAACTCCAAAAGGCTTGTATCTTTAATCAAGTCACTCCACATCTCAAAAGGATGTGTCAGGGACTTGGGGCATATCTTCCCAAGCTCTTGGCAAAAAAAGGATTCATAGATATTCATTGTGAGGGCCAAGGAGCTCAGGACACAGATTTAATAATTATCTACTTGTTATTATAAGTAACTAAGATTGTATGATTATTTATTGTTATAACAAGACCGTGTAATAAGTATTCTATTGTAATCCCGCAGGCGCGTAAACTTCGGGCCTGCCTCGTTTACGCTATCAAAATTCCCTAACCCCTAACCCTAACTTTCGCGCTTCGCGCGAGCCGCCTTCGGCGGCACCTAACCCTAACCCTGACCGCTAAATTTCGCCTGCGGCGGCGCCAAACCCTAACCCTAACCTATTTTTAATAAAACGGAGAAATAATAAAACATTACCAGGCGGGATTGAACCATTAGCCTCCGATCAACACCCAGAATCACATCGTGGCAGCAAAAGAACCACTCTGCCATATGCACATGAGAATCTTTGATTGACATTTAATTATGTGCCACCTGTCATTGATATCTATTGTTACTAACAATAAATAATTGTAAAATCTCTGGACTTGTTGTAACAAGTCAATAATTATTAAAAGTGCGTTGTGTTGGAGTACACTCCGTACATACGTATCAGGACTCATATATGCAGCTTTGACCATACCTATTCCGTATACGCCGTGCTTACTTTATACTATACAGCTGGTATTTAGGTCACGTAGAGACGGCGTATACGACTCCCTCAGTTGCTTTCTACACAACTGAGGTGAGATCGTTTCCTTATATTTATTCTTCTACTTACTGACATACGTACAGTTTGATCTTACCTTAACAGGTATATAATATAGTTGCTTTCTACACAACTGAGTTTGATCTTACCTTAACAGATTATGAGACTCGCGCTCTAACCAAGCAAATATCGAGAAAAATACATTATCGAAAGTATATTACCCGCCACAAAAATGTCAGGAAATCTACTGAACATACCGAGACTCCCAGACGAGAAACAGCTCGTTGGCGAAGAAAATTGGAGACCTTTTAAAAGGGAAATCTTGTTCGCGATTCAATCGAAAGGCTTGGCAGGCTATCTCGACGGGACAATTGCTAGACCGACCCCTACGGCTAGCTACCCCGGCCCAATCTACGTACCACAGCAGACACCACTGTTCAGTCCGGTCCCACAATATGAGGAGTGGGAAGCCCGTGACAGGCTCGTCGCCGGAGCCATCGTATCAAACGTGGTCGACCCTACAGGACTGGGAATCGACGAGACGAAGAGAGCATCCGAAATTTGGAAAAACCTCATTAAACAATTTGAAAAGAAAGACGAGCAACGTATTCACCTTGCTGATACGGCGCTCCGAGCTCAGAGATTCGACCCGTCCGAACAGACCATGGAGGATCACGAAAAGAAAATGCGAAACCTCCTGAAGAAGGTACACGACCTTGGAGGAAGCATCCCCGACGCGCAGTTCCGCCTCATCCTCATCTCGTCCATGCCCAGCGACTGGAAACGAGATGTTCGCACCGTCTCAGGGACGTCAAGCGCCGACGCGTTCACCTACCTTCGTACCCTCTGGCTCCAGAAGGAAGAGGATAGATTGGAGGAGGAACGAGAGACCAAGAAAGCCAAAGCCCTCATGGCCACTCGTACTCAGGGCCCGTACCAGCACCAACAGCGCACTGGAGACAGACCAGCGTTCACCTGCCACAACTGCGGCAAGCCAGGCCACATGGCTAGGAAATGTTGGGCGAAGGGCGGCGGCATGGAGGGTCAAGGACCTAAACAGGGACAAATGAACAAAGGAAAAACGGAACCAAGTGCGAAAGCCGTCACGACAGAGGACACTAAACCTGACGCTAGCACTCCCATGGCAACCTATGTCCTGTCGGTGAACGCAACGGACCCCTCGAGTACGTCCACATCCATCCAAGAGCTGAATCCAATCGCTGACACTGAGGCTAGGCCGAATCATCCCGTTCTGAAAGCTACAGGTCAGCGAAAGGAGGAAAGTCAGGATGTAGATAAAGACGTACTTAGCTATGCAACTGTTGACCCCAAAGATTGTACCATATGCAAGGGAACGACGTCCCTATACTCACCTCTCGCTCACGCAACAAAGACTTTTCTTGACTCAGGAGGCATCAGAGCACTGCTGGGTGCATAAATCAATTTTATTGAATATACCGAGGTACAAGGTCAAGGAGGCAATAGCGCCATATCAGGCGACGCGGGGAAATTCCGAATACTCGGAGTAGGGACAGTACAGTTCGTCACGCGTGTAGACGGAGACGAAAGAACCGTAAAACTCCAGGGGGTAAAGCATACACCATCGTTCGCACACAACCTCATATCGCTGTCGACACTTCGACCGTAAAGGAATGAGAGGAACCTGGGGAGACGGAGCAATGATCGTGAAGTCGCCTAAAGGGGAGGTGGTGATACATGGTCATGGCAAGGCAAAGATGTATGAGGTGGAGATACTAGAGACAGGGAAAACGAACGTCAATTACTCGCGCACAAGAGATAGACCAACCAATATACTCACATGGCACAGGAGACTAGGGCACGTGGCAATACGACGGATACTACGTATGGCCAACCGAAACCTCGTTGATGGGCTAAATATCACCAAAAGCGAGGTAGCAGGCATGTGTGAGGACTGCCTATATGGGAAGGCAAAGCGACAGCCATTCGACGAGGTACTCACGCACGAGAGTGAAGTACTCGAGCGTGTCCCACATAGACCTATTCGGACCTGCGAGAACGCAGACACGCGGAGGGTGTAGCTACCTCTTACTCTGCACCGATGGAAAGTCCTCCTTCCGAGTGCCGTTCTACCTGAACAATAAGCGCAAAGAGACGGGGGTGAAATGTCTACACGAGTACCGCACAATGGCAGAGAAGCAGACGGGGAAGAAATTGAGAATAATACGGATTGACGGCGGCGGAGAGTTGAATAACGGGGCCGTAGACGAGTATTGCGCAGAAAAATGGGATACTTATTGAGAAAGTACCCCACGACTCATCAGCTGCAAACGGGGTGGCTGAGAGAGCATTCAGGACGGTTATGGAGGGAACACGCACCTTACTCGAGGACTCCGGTTTCCCATACTCATTCTGGGGCGAGGCGTCAGCGACCTTCATCTACGTGGACAATTTTGTGCCGTCAGCGCGATACCCAGACCTAGTACCCGTTGAGCAATGGACAAGCAAAAGGCAGGATATATCTCACCTGCGGCCATTTGGGTGTGATTGTTGGGCGACACTACCACGAAGAAGAACCGACGGGAAGCTCGGAAGGCAAGCGGTGAAAGGAAAACTGCTGGGATACCTTGGGAGACGCGGCTACAGAATCTGGGTCCCAGAAACAAAAACTATCGAGGAATCTCATGACATGGTATTTGAGGAAGGGGTGCCGCAATCATACTCGGAGCCAACGGTGCAGGGTGAAGAAGATCAGGTGGAACTAGGGGATAACGAAATTAATAAACAGCCGGATCTACCTGACCCTGCACCCGAGCCTAAACGTTGACCCAATACCCGGGGACAGACTAGTGACAAATGCGCCACAGCCGACTGTTGACCCTGAACCTGCAGATAACATCCCTGAACCGCCGCAGAACCCAGTCCAACCGCCTGAACCAACCCGCCGCAGCGCACGCGGACATATCCCGTCGCGCAGACTCATCGAGAGTGAGGAATATGAGGAGCGAGAGGAGAAGGCGAGAGAAGAAGGGGAGGCCTGGACCGCAGCAGCAGTAGTGGAAGAACGACCCTTGACACTTATCGCCAAAAGTCCATATTCCTTCGCGGCGACATCGGGTGATCTCTGGATACCGTCATCGTATAAACAGGCCATGAAACGGCCAGACCTATGGAGAGAACCGATGGAGAAAGAGTATAGGACCCTAATAGAGAAGGATTGCTGGGAGCTCGTACCGCTACCGCCAAACGCAAATCTGACTGGTGGAAGGTGGACATACGCAATAAAATTTGACGCAAATGGCAACTTGTTGAAGCGGAAAGCGCGGTACGTTGCTCAGGGCTACACACAAATACAGGGTCAGGACTATGACAAGACATACGGCGGTGTGGCACGCATGGAGTCTGTCAGGTTGGTACTGGCAATTATAGCGGTCCTGAAACTATCGATATTCCAGGTGGACTTCACTGCCGCATTCCTCAACAGCCCAATCACCCATGATGTATACATGAAGCAACCAGAGGGGTTCGTCAAACCCGGGACGGAGCACCTCGTTTGTAAACTGAAGAAGTCTATATACGGCACGATGCAGGGAAGTCACGACTGGCAGTCAACACTGGCAGAGGGATATAAGGATGATGGATATACAACCTCACGGGCAGATCCCTGCATACGATTCCGACGGGACGGCGATGAGTACACGATAACCAGCACTTACGGGGACGACGTATGCGGAGGATCGTCAACCAAGGAGGGCGTGATAAAGCAGTCAGGGATTTGGGTAGTCGATGGGAGGCAAACGAGGTGACAACGGAAGTACTACTAGGGATGACTATCAGGCAAAATCCAGTCACCAAGGCGATCACACTTTCACAGAGGAGGTACTTCGAACGTATGCTTGCCCACTTTGGACTCCAGGACGTACGACGACGAAATACACCATTACCGCCAAATGTCCACCTGACAGAAGCTCCGAACCCACTACCAGAGGAGGAACAGATATTCATGGAAGACAAACCATATCGAGCCTTCGTCGGGTCTAGTATGTGGGGTCAGGTATGTACACGACCCGATATGGCATACGCAGCAGGGCTACTTGCACGGTACCAGCTAAACCCCGGACGCCAACACTGGGAGTGCGTTGTATGGCTGGCGGGCTACATAGCAAACACCCTGGACTACGATATTGTTTATGAATGTCCCGACTCAGAATCTATGGATGAGCCGGGTAAAGGACTAAAACCGCACGGGTTCGTCGATTCCGACCATGGAGGATGCAAGGACACGTTGAGATCAACCTCTGGGTACGTCTTCTTCATGGCGGGTGGACCGGTATCCTGGAGCTCGAAGCGGCAGGCGACAGTGGCCCTATCGACCACCGAAGCAGAGTACATTGCACTGTCCCGCGCTACACAGCAGGCGATCTGGTTGAAGTCATTCCTATCTGAGGTAGATCTGGGGCAGGAGGGCCCGATTAATATGCGGGGCGACAACTTTGGGTCAGTCTGCCTGACGGAAAACCCTAACCGACATGCACTGGTTAAACACATCGAAATGCGACACCACTATGTGCGGGAGAAGGTAGCAAGTGGCGAGGTAACGGTGACCCGCATTAGATCTGGGGAGAACGTGGCGACCTGTTTACGAAGGCACTGAACGGCCCTCACTCACTCAAAATTGGTATCACTTCTGGGGATCGTACGGAGTAGGGGGGGTGTTGGAGTACACTCCGTACATACGTATCAGGACTCATATATGCAGCTTTGACCATACCTATTCCGTATACGCCGTGCTTACTTTATATATACAGCTGGTATTTAGGTCACGTAGAGACGGCGTATACGACTCCCTCAGTTGCTTTCTACACAACTGAGGTGAGATCGTTTCCTTATATTTATTCTTCTACTTACTGACATACGTACAGTTTGATCTTACCTTAACAGGTATATAATATAGTTGCTTTCTACACAACTGAGTTTGATCTTACCTTAACACGTTGGGTAATGAAGCTCCAGCATTGGCTGGTGGGGGTTTGGGATTGTCAAAAGTGAGAAGGAGTTTGATGAGCTTCTCGAGGGGAGCCTGAAAGAATGGAACGAATCAGATAAGGCTTATAATACCTACTATACAATTGTAGCAAGAAAGCCAGTTGGGTAAACGCTACATATTTTCGGACGGTCATAACTCACTTGTTATAGACAGTCTATCAAGTTTCAACATGACATTCACTTTCCCCCCCAGATCAACCACTGAAATAGCGCCAGCTATCGCCACACTACTAAAGATCCATACTAACAGGTTGAAGCTAAGCTGCTAACTTCTGTGAAGCGTATGTCCTTACAGAGAGCCTGGGTGCCCCCTTCAGTGCGGTGGAGTGAGAGTCTTGAAGTAGAGACTTTCATACAGACATGACATCTAACTTCATAGTGGCACTTGTCCAAACTGTTTAGTGTCTTCTGTTTTTTGAATGTGGTGCAGTGTCTATAAGCACTGAGCCTTAGCAGCTGCTCAGGCAAGGAGGCATGAATGTGTATGACTGTTATTCCACTTGGCCTTGGGGGAAAGCCTTAGTATAAGTATAGTACTATGGTGCTTGAGTTATCTACAAGGTTCTATAAGGAAGATTCTAAGTACTAGTACTTACTACTAACTTGGTAGCTGAGTAATTATCATGGGAAAAGTATCAGTTCTGGATTGTTATGATGTCATCATGGCTCAGCAACTACAACACTTTCTGACCTGTTCAGGTGGGGCCAGCAAGCTGTTGGCTTAATGGCAATGGGGGATTCTCTTCAAGGTGCCTACTACTGTGACTCCTCTGCTCATCTGTATTTTGAGTTTGCACCAGGATAAAAATCACCACTGGATTCAAAGCCTGAAAACAATATTGGTAAGTATGAATTGACAAATTGAGAAATAGGGTCCCACTGCGGCATATATGTTGAGTTGTGCAACAGACTCTCCAGCATAGCCAATAGGTGAAAGGTCTGCTGCCTTGACATCCAATTCTCTGATTATAATGTTAAGTATCTGGGGGATTTTATTCAGTAAAACTAGGTTATACTCGGCGAGAAGCAGACCTGAAGCAATGCATATACGGTACAGATTCCACAAGTAGAAGAAAAATGCTTTCTACTCTATTTTTTCCCCTTCTGATTGAGATAACTCTCATTGAGTTGTGATATGTCCTGCAATTTCAAAGAGTCTCAAAATGCTTGATTGAAATTCGAAAATATTCACCACTTACCACGCCCGGAAGCCTATTAGACAGGTTGCAACAATATTCACCGACAATGACACCACAAAAACTATCCCATCAAGAGTTATAACCGAATTGTTGGTACCTGAAAGTTCTACTTGAGAGTCTGAAATGCCATCTACTAGTGAGACGGCTTATATTGGATCAGACGGATCAGCATAAAACGCTAAATTAAAATTTGTAACTTAACCCACCAATGTCTGCCCCATAAAAATAATCAATATCATTTGACAGCCTTATTATCATACCAAACCACCGAAGCTCTCCATGCAATGAAAATATCTGCAATCAATGACTTTTAGGCTCAGTTAGCAAGTACTATAGCAGTATCCAGCGTAAATTTATCCCAACGCACTACAATATTGCGTGACCATACTGTGATCAGCAGACTGACTTTCAACAGCGGCTGTAGATCTGCTGCTGCTGCTTGGGCCATAATTCCCGCTGGAAGAGATACCACAAGGCCATACTTAATGAGGATGAGGATCACTGCAGGCTGACTGACAATGAACAGTGTCATGAGAACAAATGTGCCAGCAAGGAAGAAGTTTAATGCTTTCTTTGTTCTACTTGTACACGTCTGGCTCCTACAAAGTTAAATCAGAAATGGTGCAGAGTATCATGACTATATCTGAGCTCGCACAAGTATAGACGAATGCCAATTGCAAAACCCGAACAATAAATACCTAAGGTATTCGCAAGTTAGTTTTTTGATTGAATCATAGGGTAATAATCTCACCATAGAGAACACATTGTAATATCGTCTGACCAGCATCTCCCAATAATACTTGTCCAATATGTGTAACTTCGTCCACCTCTTCTGGTGTCATGATAGTCTTGCACTGAGAGTTTAGATGAGGTTTGAACTGCTTGTGAGAGTCGGATTCAGAATGCGATTAAGCTTGTTAAGCAGTTATCACGAGTGCACTTGTCCCATGTTCTATTTAAGGTGTACAGGCTGTAGAACAAGTGACAGACAGCATTTTTGCGCACTGTGAGAACCATTCACAAATACTAACAAGCTCTCCTATTGTGAATCCACCTCTCACTTGCATTCAGTGTACTTAATATAATTGAAATTGTTCCAGACAACGAACACATATAATGAGCGGTTGTATCTCCCCCTCTCGCTTGGTAACAAAAAATTTCGCAGATAATCAATTGATGATCAAGATCATCTTTCATCATTGTGTTGGTTCCCTTCTGTTTTAGGTCTGGCATCTCATGATTTCCATGTGTTTGATATGCAACAAAGCTTGTACGACTATATTTGGCCTGATATTAAATGCACATCCATACATCTAAGCTTAGTCGGTACTCATAAATCTGGTGTGGACAACTTGCTACCACTTGTAGACAAATTAGTATCCGTGGCGGTTCCTAGTTAGTACACCACTGGTGCAACTCCCATGTTCAACTGATTGATTAACGGTCATACATAAAAGACAGCAGGTTTGACACTTTTGAAAATCTCAAGCCATGCATATTCCCTCCATCATGAAACTCATGCTGTTACCCTCGCTTGTACCGCGGTAATGGCCTATCCCAGTCGTAAAAATAAGGGATTGTCCAATGACGCAAGGTACAGCGGTCAAGCGTATCTTTGGTTACCACATATTGATGGAATTATCCTAGAATCGATCCACCTATGAACGAAAACCAGAAGGAAGTGGCGGAAAAACACATAGGTATTTTGAAACTTTGAAATCAGCTGGGTGAATCCTTATTTACTGGACGCTCATAGTAGCCAATTTCTTGCAACTGGTGATTCGACCCAAATTTTGTCAATAACTGAGGATGTAAGGCTATAGTTTGTCCTGTCTTGTCAACAGCTAATACAAACATACCTACAGAAGGATTTCGCAAGTAAACGTCAAGTTAGTTGTGATGAAGATTGTGAATTTAAATAATTGGGAGAGCAAATTGATTACTGTAGGGGAATAGTGTGTACCGTGTACCCATGGTTGGTGGTCTAAACATCAATGCTGATCGACAAGGAAAGTCTGAAATGATTCTGAGATCATAGATGGAGATATGATGGAGATATGGAGATATGTTTAACAGAAGAACGGGCGCGGGTGTTAATGATTGACACAAGTCCAGTCCAGTAAGTCAGGACATGCCACACGGTGATAATCATAACCGGGACCTGACCGGGACGAGCATGTACTGGAACTACGATGCAAAAGGACTCACAGTATTATTATATACAGATTGATAGGCGAAAAGGTGTATGTAAGGCCTCTACAAGGCGTTGCTTAAATCACACGAGTGAACACGACAAGCTTTATAGCATGTAGTGTACCAGTATAAAAGAAGACTTACTTATGTAAGTCATACGGTATGCAGTATATAGAAAAATGAATATATTTGAATATAAAGAAATTAAATGGCGATGCAGCGCCTTAAGACCAGTAACGGCATAGCCGTTACACCCTCCCCCGCAAGACAAGCTTCGCAGAAGCGAGGCGATGATCTAGATGGATAGGAGACTCCAGCGTTGGCGTAACGCGGGGCGCCTCGAAGGTTGGCATAACCTTCAAGACTCACGTCTCATCCATCTGCTGAACGGCTTCAGCGGACATAGGTGCTGCTTCTGTGGAAGGAGCGGTGGATGTAGCGGGCACTGCAGCAGAGGATGCAATGCTGGCTGAATTGTTTGCCACGACGGGGGTAACGTTATGTGCAAATGACGTTGTCGTTGCGGATGTAGTTGGGGTAGCAACTGCCCCGTGTTGCTTGAAGATGCTGTATTTGAAACAGTGTTGTTATGAATGTGTGCATTTATAACTTGTGCGGGGCCAGGAACAATTCCTACCCCAGGAACCCAGTAGTCTTCGTTGTACCCTAATGGTAGGCGTACATTTGAAGTGAAGCTAGCGCGTAATGCGTTAGCGGCGAATATTACGTCCGAGTTACTTGGTGCATATGAATATACCCAATTAGCAGCGTAAAATGCTGCGTCCTCGATGTCTGCGACCGTCAGCCCTTGTTCAGCAAAGAACCTTGCCACAGACAGCATGGTGGCGTTGAACGAGTCGTCAAACGCGATTGGAGGGACAGGTGTCCCAGTAGCAATAGTAATTTGGCCACTAGTGACCAAATTGTTATAATAGTTTGGCCGAAGTATAACTTCAGCCGCGAACAAATAATATCGCGCAGCGACATGAGGTGGCGTATTAGCAGGCATGGTTGGCCTGCGGGAGGTTACCAATATGCGTCCTCGAAGAGTACGCATACTGATAGCTCTATCAGAACGGCGCCAGTATACGCCGGCTAAAGGAGTTTTAGCCCCAGAGGGGCTAGCGAGGTAAACAGCCCATTCCTCAGGTGAGGACAGCCGCGTTGGATTGCGCACACTAGGCGCATTGATATTGGCAGTAGTGTCATGAGACCCTTCTACCACTATCTGCATGGGGGCTGGGGCTTTGCCCTTGCCTTTGTTTTTAGTCTTGCGTGGTTTCACGCTTGGATTGGCCATATCGTCGTCGATACGAGCATTGTCTCGCTCGAGTGCTTCTCGAGCTTCGCGTTCCGTGGCTGCTTCACGCACAAAATCGGCGATGAACCAATTTGTGGCAAGACAATGTTGCCATTCTGATCGCTCCAATGGATCGATCTTGTTCACTTCTCGCATTATACTTGCGAGGAGATGATGAATCCTCCATAGCCTACCGCGGGGTACGCCGCATCTCTGGGCTAGGGCAGGATCACGAAGGTACCTTAGGTACCAGATTACCTCCAACTGATTAGTTGGATTAAGTGCTTTTGTTGACTTGTCCATTTGGACAGATCGCGCATTGGACACTGATATAGGGATGGGTAAACGACGATTGTCGTTTGCCTCGGCGTTGTTGGCATCAATGCCATATCTAACCCAACAGTCAGACGCGAAGTAACCACTGTCCTCCCTCCTATGAGGGAGAACTGGTAGTTCTGCAACGGGTCCAGGCACCTCAGGTGCCAGGACGGCGGATGTATCAACTGCAACTGGTGCAGTTATGGGATCCTGGTCCATAGGTCCAGAATCATTGCCAGCGGGTTCATCTGCTGGGTATTCGCTCTCTTCTGAGGGCGATCGTTTGACACGACGACGCTTGCCGGACTGGCTTGCGTCTCTGTAATGAGGAGAGCCTCGACCGCGTCGAGAACTCTCTTCTTCTCGTCGGAGGTCATCGACCTCATCTCTTATTCTATTGTACTCTACTTGTAGAGCACGATGATCTTGTAACAGATCGTCGTAGTCACGCAAGCGACGGTCGAGTTTATCAACGTCTCGTTTTGCGGCGCCTAGTTTCAAAGCTAGGTTGACCGCTGATTCAGCGTCTTCTTGTTGCAGAGCAGCAGGTGTGTTGATACTGTGCGCGTGATAACGCGCCAGATCTTCGCTAGCCGCCGTCTAACTTCGGTCGGCGTTACCAACGGCTTGTAAGCCGTGGTCTATGAACACCCTACATACAGGGCATGCGGGGCTAACCCCGTCCGCTCCATGTATTACGCAATGTAGGTTTGGATGGAATGTCCAGCCTACTTGTGATATTTGACTGGCGTAGCCAGTTGTAAGTGTAGGTTGTGCCATAGGCACACCATGATGCACGGTATTACCCGTCGCGTTGAATGCGGGCCCTTGCTGCGTTTGCAGCTGGGCAGGGAATGCGGAGTGGCGTGGTTCCGGTGGGTGCATGATGGCGTCGTTTGACCCATCGTTGTTGTTTTCGTCACTTCGCGACGCGTCCTGACTGATTATAGCTCGTTTTACGGGCATTTTGTCTTTGGCGTTGCCAGAAGACATGGTGGTCGAGAATTAAGGAAAAGTTGGAAAACATTCCTACTTTTATTAACCGGCCTCGAGGCGAAGCGATCGGTTACAGTCATATTATGACACAGCCACTCACACATTGATCTTTAGATCAACGTATCCGATTTGGAAGTAATACTTCCTTGGAATTTAGGCGCTAGTTTGCATAGTAACTATGCAATTAGGCGCTGTTAAGTTTGTGTTTGCGGTAGATGACGCCAGTCATCTACTGCTTGTAGTTCTAGATATCTGTCTAGAGCTGTTAAATCCTTACAATTATTGTAAGTTTCGGTGGTAATATTGCCTAAGTTCCATTTGACTTGGAACATGAGTTTTCGACCATCCCAATGATGGTCGATTATCTCGTCAACGAGCCATTCCACAGTGGACGGTTCTCTGAAATTGTATGGTTCCGCAACAGAACACATAGGAAATAGTGCATCATCATTCGGATGGTGCTTTCGCAATAGACTTGCGTGGAAGTTATTATGAATTCCACGCTTAGCCAACTCCGTTGGCAGATCTACTCGATAATTCGAGGAGTCTTCATGTACCTCAACAATGGGGTATGGTCCAATGAACTTGGGAAGTAGCTTAGATGCCCTCCCCCTCGGCAAGTTCAAATTTTTAGTCAAAAGATACACTAAATCATTTAGTTGAATCTCCGGCTCTTGTTGTCTACGCTGATTAGCGTGATAGACTTGATATATGCGCGATTCTATAATCGCGTCGTGAGCATCTTGCAGGTGCTGTAATGCACGATCTGCAAATTCATGAACACCTGGTGGTGTTTGAGTACCGCTGGGTACTTCGCGAATCATGGAAGGCATGTACCCTCCATCGAGTTCAAAGGGTGCATACCCTGTGCTTTCGTTGATACTGGAGTTCAACGCGAACTCCATTAGTGGACATTTGTCCACCCAATTCTTCTGGTCGGCATTGACCATAGTGCGAAGAATTTGTCCAATGGACCTATTCACTTGCTCAGTAATTCCATCCAATTGTGGATGGAACAAAGTAGACATTAGGAGCTTAGCTCCTAGTAAATGATGAACTTCACGCCACCAGCGTGAAGTAAACTTCGGGTCTCTATCAGAGACTATAGACTTCGGTAATCCGTGAAGTCTTACGATCTCTTTGACATAGATCCATGATAACTGCGTTGCAGTTATTGTTGTTTTTACAGGTATTACATGTACCCGCGAAGTTAATCAACAGATGACTACCCAGAGGTAGTCGTATCCTTGTGATTCAGGGAATGGACCAATGAAGTCCATTCCAATTGATTCCCATGGTTTCATGGGTATCGGTAGTGTATGTAGGAGGCCAGTTGGCATCCTATTAGTAGTTTTGGCGCGTTGACATTCAACGCATGCCTTACAAAATTCCTCGATGTTACCGTTGACCCTTGGCCACCAGTACCATCGGCGGATGTAATCGGAGGTTTGTTGACCTCCAAAGTGTCCTAATACTTCATGGGCTTGTTCGGCGATTATGCCTCTCAAGCTCTGTCCTTTAACAGTTTTTACCGTTAGGAATGCAAAGAACTTTTTCTTTGCCTCGGTTTACAGTGTATATGAGGCCATTCTCGACTGAGAATGGCTTATGGTGCTCAGTATTATTGAGCACTTTTGAGAATAATGGATCATTAGCGTAGCAACGCTTAATGTTCTTTATAAAATCATCCTTTTCGGCATGACTAGCAAGCGGTTCTTCACCTCTTGCGCAAGAGTTGAAGATAGTAATATCTTCTTCTGTAGTATCGGGAACAGGAACTGTTGGTTCCTTTTCTTTAACGGCAGATTGTAATTCTGCTGCTTCAGTGTCTTGAGCTTCTATAGTCTCGGCTACAGGATTTACTTGCTTCTTCTTTTGAAGAAGTCGAGCAGATCGACAAGTGTTCATGCTAGCAAGATGCTCACTAACTAATTCTTCGATTCTTCCTTGTGGAAGGTCGTCTAGATTTCGGTCAATGCAAATATCTGCATTGACATATTCATGTGCCTCATGATGTTCATTAGGCATGTCGGATTCGTAGTAATGCAATAACGCATCCGCTACTTTGTTTGTTATACCTTTGATATAATGTATTCAAATCTGGATAGATATTCCATCCAGCGTGCTTGACAACTTGAAAGCTTCCTTTGTGTAAGGAAGAATTCTAATGCTTTGTGGTCTGTGACCACATGTATACAATATCCAAGAACTTTATCTTCCCATTTGAGAAGAGCTTCGAGGATTGCAAGAGTCTCCAATTCAAAGACTCTATAATTATGTTGTGCAGCTGTGAATTTGCGCGACATAAATCCCGCAGGTCTACACGTCTGCCAAGTAGGGCCTTGGCCGTACATACTTCCGACTCCTGATACGGAGGCGTCACAGATAACCCATATAGGCTCATCTTTACTTGGATCAATTGGCTTCAGTATTGGAGCCTTTGATGCTAAATGTTTAATGTTTTGAAAACATACTTTGTGTGTTGGCATCCATACGAACGGAACATTGTTCCGTACCATAATTGAAAGTGGCCCAGTGAACTGGGCTACTTCGGGCATGTACGGTGCAATGTACTGTACAAGTCCCAGAAAACGCTGTACATCATTGTACATGCGCGGGGTTCGCCATTCACGAATTCTTGACATCTTATTGGTATCCGCATGGATACCTTTATCGTCGATGACATGCCCAAGGCACTCTACAGACTCAGAGTAAAGTTCACACTTTGCTGCCCTTAGAAACAAGTGATGTTTCCTGAGTCGTTCTAGTATGTCTCTGACATGCTTTTCATGCTCTTCGAGTGTATTACTAAAGACGAATATATCGTCTAAATAAGCATGGACATATCGTCCAATAGCGTCACAAAAGATGTAGGTCATCAATCGTTGAAAAGTGGCGGGAGCATTACAGTCTCCCATCATCATGACATTGCTAATGAATGTCCCAAAGATGCATGCAAATGCAGTCTTCCATACATCTCCAGGCTCAGTTCGAGTCTGTTCGTATGCATCGCTGAGGTCGATTTTAGATCGATACTTGTGTTTGGCAACATCCATACGGATGTTGTCTTGGTCTGGGAAAGGAGTTACATCCTTTACCGTGTTAGCATTACGCTGACAATAGTCGATAATGGTATGAAGAGTACCATTTTTCTTTGGAATGCAAAGCATCAGAGCTGCTTGTGGAACAGCTTGTTGAATCCACCAGTTAGCACTGGTGTATTTCTCAAGCTTATCACTAAGCTGAGTCTTAAGATGATCTGGGCATCTTGGCATATAGTAGTTATACTTATGCTGTTCGTCAATGAGATTAATCCAATGATTAATTTCTCGAAATGGTGGGAGTACCGGTGGTACTCCTCCTAGGATGTCCATATGCTCGTGTATAATACGAGCGCGGAGCAACGGTATTTGCTCATCCGTATACGGACCTTGCTCTGGTAGAGCCGAGAAGTCCATAATGTCTTCCTCTTGGATGGCATATAATTTTTCATGCTCATCGTCTGCATGACCATGAGCGTAGAGTTCTTCAAACTCTATGTCATCAAGTGGGAATTTCCACACCTTGACTCGAATGGGTCTCCTTCGTCTTTGATGAGAGATGGATTGAGATTTACTTCTCAATCCTTTTCGATTAGTACTCGTTTAACTTGATCTTTAGATCTTGTTTGTCTTGAGTTAGTATTTGGGATAGCTATGTATTCATAGCTAATCCCTGTATCGTGATTATCCTGATTAGGATTATCGTTTGTTTCGTTGCCTGTTTGTTCAACCGGCATTGGTTGAGATATATTCTCTTCCATATCGCGCTGAGCTCTTAGCTCCGCTTGTTCCTCTATTTTGCGAGGAAAGTATTCTCTAGAGAATTCTTGTATGATTTCGACGTATTTATCGAAATCTTCTGCAGATAACTCCTTTATTTTGGGCGAGGTTGAATTATCATCCTCGTCGTAGCTTTCCAGTACAACTGGGAAGTTATGAGGGAAGCTCCTCGCGGAGCGTTGCATTTCAGACCGAAGATGTTCTTCGTCTACTATCGTCTCGATTTCCACTGTGGATTTATTTACGCTCTGACTTCTTAGAAGTTGTAGCTGCAGCTAGTCATTCTTTGCTAGCTTGAGTCTCGTTTCTTCTGAATTTCTCATTGAGAACTTCACGTTTCATTGCTGTGCGTCGAGAAAACTCTACCGCGTCCTCCCCCACAGAAAGAGAAGGTGCTACCTTCCCTTTAATGCATATGGCATCTCTCTCGAAAATCGAGTTTGATGCTGTGCTTACGCATAAATTGCGTACCGAGTATAGCGTCATATCTATCGACATTAATAATGTCGTAGTATACTTTATCGTCTATACCTCATAGGAGGTATGTACATTTGGCCAAAATTAAATTTGGCTTTACTTCCTACAGTTCCCAATTGTAGCGAATGTTGGTCCGCCAATTGGTGTACTTTGATGTTCGCTAATCGAACAAATGCGGGGCTTAAAGCCTCGATTGTGCAACCAGAGTCGAATAGTGTGAACGCTTCTACTCCTGCAATTTCAATGATTGCCGTCATAAGACGGCGATTTTGGATTGGACCTCGTCAGGTCTGGTCATAAGTCTACTAGACTTACGAATGCCTTCACCCGTATTGGTTTTAGGCTCTTTGTTGGGCGTGTTCATAGCCGCCATACGATCAGTGCCATCCAGTTGTATCTGGTGGCTTTGAGGATCTAGGGACAAGAATGTGTCATTGTCCCAGTCATCCTCTAGGCATACTGCCGGTCCACAGTCCTCTAGAGGATTGATTTCAATGTAAGGGTCATGAATATGACCCAAGTACTCTTGGAAGTCGTCGTTGTCGTCATATAGTCGACCGACATATTCTTCTTCATACGTCTCAAGGAAGTATTCTCCTTCAGACTCGTCCTCATCTTCATCCTCGTCGGGTTGAAGTGCTGGAGGATATTCAAGATCCTCTTTGAGGTTTTTCTTGTGGATTGACTTCTTGACTAGCTGATTCCAGCTCGTCTTCCTGAATGGCGTACAATCGAGGTTGTCCATGCCTTTTGCACGTCGAGTCATTCGCGAAATGACCTGGCTTGCCGCAAACGGAAGCATAGTTTCATAGAAACTACTTCTTCTTTAGACGGTGTTTTCGACACTTGTCCTGTTCCACGGAAAGAGTTACCAAATTTAACTGGTCTCTTCCCTTTGCTAGTATATTTTACTAACTGTACCCTTTGTTGGGTTTTTGGTACTGCTGCTGCAGTATACGTTCTAGCGGGAGGAGTACTTGCTCCTCGTTCCGCAATAGCGCATTTTGCGACATATTTCAAGCTCGGTGTGTTCGTTTTTTCGCTTGCCTGACACGTAGTAATGTGTAGTGCGCGATTATCTTCAATGCGAGTAACCGCTTTGACGATAGTCTTGAATTTCGCGTATTCAGGGATTATTCCCCTGTCTATAAGTATTTCAAGGATTGACATAGGCAATCCTTTAACGAAACACATTTTCATATCATATGAATGCGGTGGATGTTGCATTCTTGATGCCCCATGTACTAGTGTTGAGTGATAATCTCGTACTCCTTAACAGGTGAGTAAGTGATTGACTCAAATTGCTGAGTAGCTTGATGAATTGTAGATGCTTGAACACATCTATCGAATAAGCCAATAATGGCTTCTTCACTGGTCCATTTAATTGTGGTCCTGTGTGCACCAACGACTTGTCGTTGTACCAATCTAGTGCTTTTTCTTTTAGAAACATGCCTAAGATTTGTAATCTTGCGCTATTTGGGTATTTACGTGTAG
>JADNRY010000887.1:0-22459 GCA_015501585.1 Rhodocollybia butyracea | reverse complement strand
ACTCCAGGTGGCTCAAGGATGACTGAACCTGTCTTGTCTATGCCTGAACCTACGGTGGGGCCCGAAACCTCCATGCCAGGCTCATTCACGCCAGGTTCACGCTCAGCCAATATCTCAATGCCCGAGCCATCGGTTCCTTCGTATGATTCCCAGCAACCTCCGCCTACTCCTGCTGGAGGTTCCCGAGTAACTGCACCCTCTCTCCCAATGCCAGAACCTACCGTCCCACAGATAACGAACTCAAAACCTCTTTCCAAGGCTCAGAAAAAGGCGCAGAAAAAGGGTCAGAAAAAGGGTACTGTGTCGATGCCGGAGCCTGAGATACCAAACTTCAGCGAAGAACCCGCCGGGACATCTAGAATCGTACCTCCCACAATTCCTATGCCCGAGCCAGCTCCAGCATCACTACTCCTGCAGTGAGCATGCCTGTTCCGAGTATTGGTACCCATCTATGGGGAACGTTATCCCGCCTTCGAGTCCATCCATGTCAGGCTGGGGGTGGGAACGGGAACACCGGGTGCATGGAGCTCTGGTGCTGACAGGAGAACAAGTCTGCATGCCGGAACTACACCTGTTACTATGCCTGAACCACTGCCTGTTCCGGGTCCTCATGCTTCAATGTTGCGGAAAACTATGGGATCATTTTGGTTCTCCGGCAAGCAGTGTGGACTCCACCACGCGTAGAAATACCGAGGCTAATAAAGGTCCGTCGAGGTCCGCTCATGCGAGGGGAATGGCGTCGCCTTGGGGCGCGGGGTGACGATGTGTCGTATTCGATTATAACGAGATGACTGCTGTTGCTATTGCAATATTTGGATAACTTTTTCTGTAGAGCGAGTTCTGGATGGCTACTTGGATTTGTATTTTTATTGTTTTTATGTGCATACTTACCTGACTTATCTTGTATTATATTTGCTGCAACGTTAAGGGAGTCGATATCATCATTCCTTAGGGCGATACCTCAAGTTTGGATCCTTCCTTAATTCAAAACTAGCACCCAAAGATGAATCTATGTTCCATGCTTGTAATGACGGAGAGATGGGAAACTTCGGATGGGTGCTCCCTACTCCTAGACTTCGAGCAACTCGGAATTGAAGTTATTATTAGCAAACATCGGTGTCTCGACTTCTGCGGATGTGTGCTCAAAATTAGATAGGGTTTTGTCTGGCGTCATTGTCGCGGGAGCTAACAGGTTCGTTAACCAATCGATAGCTGTGTTAGGTGTTTTTTTGGCTCTTTTGTGTCGTATATGTAAGGCTAAGTGGGGAACTGCACTGGATAAGTATGAGCTCCGGGGGTAAACCTATGGACGTGGTGCAAAGGCACTGGGCAGGTGATCGGCAAAAATCTCGCACTTGGCGCTCACACATATGCCCGCAAAATCCAACGTGCCAACTGTAACACCAGCAAGTTTATTGACGAGCGACTGATGTATACTTCGCTAGAAGACGCTAACCAGGCTCATCCGCGGGATCGCTCTTGTAAAATCACTTGGTTTCTAGACTCTAGAGTGACATTAGCATTGATATCGGTCCGAATACTCAGTATAGGGCTGTGTGAAGGAAGGCGAAGGACTGGCTGGCTAATGCAGGTTTTGAGGCTCTGTGCTTTGAGTCTTTGACCAGTGACCACGCTTGAGCCTGGTAACACAATCACGCAGGGCAGAATTTGAAGAACGATCAAACGCTGCTGATTGGCTGAAACGCCCTTTTTTTGCGCTTAAAGCTTATACTCTGGTTACAGCTGTTAAGTTACAGGCTGGACGAATTGATTTCGCTTTGTTGTGCTGGGCCCTGGCGTCACAGTGAGGGATTTTAGCCGGCAAAAGGGAATACGTCAATAATGGTAGGTTAGATCACATGACTAAACATAGGTAAGTATGAAGAAATTGACTGGAGTCGATCAACTAACTCTGGAGAGGTAGGGAATTTTGCGGGATATCATCCATTTTACCATCACCACAAACCACCGGCGTAAATCGCGCAGCAATTCCATGACTTACTTAAAAGAAAGACAGAAATGTGAATCCGACTTTGAGTTCTAGCTTTCTTCATGTCTGCCTCTGTGAACGAGAAGGTACCTGATGGGGACGTGGAATCGGCGTATACGCTGAACGAACTTCGTTCGCCCCCTGCTCCAAGTGTACCCTTGCCACGTCCTGAGCTGACCGCTGGATATCGCCCAAACGGAGGGAACTCGAGAGCCAAAATTATTGGAGAGTTCAGGACCTTGAGGTACAGTATGTTCTGTTTCTCGGTTTTGTGTGTTGCTCATCGCCGCGATAGTATCCACGTTACTGATACTAAGGAAGGACGACCCGACAAATCCATCAAAAAGGATGTCTCTGGTACTCTTTTTTCATGCCACCTTTAGCTCCTCATTTACTCACCATGGGCCGCAGACCTATCCACCCTCGAATGGCATAATCTTTCTACTGACGAGGTGGCTACTCGTGTTGGGGTATCTCCCAAAACCGGCCTTGATACACCTATGGCTGCTCGTCGTTTAACTCAAAATGGCAAGAACGTTATCAGTCCTCCTCCAAGAAACCTTGCCACGAAGATCTTTTTTTACGTATTTGGAGGCAAATCTTCTTACTTTTAAGATTTTTCCTGGTTCCTGATATTTTCATTCGCTAGGTTTCGGGAGTTTGCTTTTCATCGGGAGTGTCATTTGCTTTATTGCTTGGTATACGATGTTTACTCTTTCAGTCTGCACATACTGACGAATATACTACTTCTAGGCGCCCTCTTGGAGATCCCAACCCATCAGCGGCCAACCTAGCACTCGCAGTCATTCTTTTGCTGGTAATTCTTCTTCAAGCCGGGTTCAATGCTTGGCAGGGTTAGCGTTTATCCTTCGAATTTCATCCCCAAACCTTTACTCATTCCCATTTTATAGACTTTTCTACCGGTCGTGTCATGGCTTCCATCACTGGTATGCTTCCAACAGACATCCTTGTCACCCGTGACGGGGAAACCTTCAAGTGAGCCTCCCTTCTATTACGAGACTACCACCTCCAAAAGCGCTTTCAAAGTGTTCCTGCCGCAAACCTCGTCTTGGGAGACATTGTCAAAATCACTCTCGGCTCCAAAGTCCCTGCTGATCTTCGTCTCATTGAAGTTTCCTCCGACCTTCGATTCGATCGTTCCATCCTGACCGGAGAGAGTAACGCCATCGCTGCAACACTAGATGCCACAGATATCAACTGTCCGTCCTTGTTCTTCTACTATCTTATCCCCCGCCTTTCTGACAAAAACATTTTCGCAGTTATGGAGTCTCGTAACATCGCACTACAAGGAACACTCTGCACCAGTGGAAGTGGAGTTGGTATTTGTGTTGGATTGGGAGATTACACAGTCTTTGGCCGCATTGCAAAACAGGCCGCCACCGAACGTACAGGACCCACCCCACTACAACGCGAAATCAGGCGCTTTGTGTTGCTTATTGCATTAATGGCGTTCACAGTTGCAGCTATTATTATTAGTGAGTGTCATATATTATTGTAAGCACTGTTTTACAGGGCTGACATGTTATGTAGTCCTATGGGGTGGTTGGCTCCGTAAAGATCATCCTGGCTTCATCTCTGTGTCCACCCTTCTCGTTGATTGTGTCTCTGTAGCCGTTGCTTTTATCCCTGGTAGGTTTTCTAAGCCATCTTCCAAATGTTTTTATTCACGCGCATCTATTTCTCAGAGGGCTTGCCCATTTGCGTTACCCTTTCGCTAACCGTCGTGTTCGTTTTTCTGATGACATACCTAAAAATGGTTCTCATGTTGGCTTTGTAGAGCTCGTGCAATGCGCAAGTCGGACATCCTGTGCAAATCACTGTCCACCGTGGAAAGTCTTGGATCGGTCAATCTTATTCTCAGTGATAAAACTGGTACGCTGACCACCAACAAAATGACGGTTGCATCGGTTGCTATCGGAGGCAACGCCCATTCCGTTCAGGAAGCTGTAGCAATGGCTATCAAGTCTGAATCTGATGGAGAGAGCGTCAGGGCGCTGGCCGCGGTTGCGGGTTTGTGTAATGATGCTGTGTTTGAGGAAAGCAGTTACGACAAGGCAGGAGACTCGATGCCTGTTGCATTGAGAAAGGTTCATGGGGATGCTACAGGTATTAATCATCTAATGGCATGATCACTATTAATATTCGCTAACCTTGCGTTATGTGATGTACTTTAGATTCTGCCGTTCTACGATTCTCTGAGGAGGTCTCACTAGTTTCAGATCTTCGAGATTCATGGGAAGAGCTTGGAAAACTCGCGTTCAATTCCAGTTAGCTGATGATTTTCTCTACGTTTGCATTACCCTACTGACTGGAGTCACACAGAGAATAAATTTGCGCTCAAGTTGTTCAAATCGAACTCGACGAACCCCTCATACCCGATCATTAAGTCTGACAATTATACCTCTTCCGATCTACTGTTACTCGTCAAAGGTGTACGTGTTATGTGTTCTTCGATATCTGCTCCGTTTATCATATTTACCCCCAGGCCCCCGACGTACTCATGGGTCGTTGCTCGAACTTCATCCACGCATCTGGCACTACATGTCCAATTGACCGCCCGACTATCTCCAGTATCTCCTCCATTCAAGAGGATTTTGCCAGCCGTGGAATGCGCGTTCTGCTTCTCGCCAAACGGATTATCACTCCCAGCGATCTTGAGAGGGAGGGCTCGGCATTTGATCCTACTCATAGTGAGGACCACCTCGTCGCTTTGAACACTGGTCTTTGCATTATCGGACTTGTGGCTCTGGTTGATCCTCCTAGGGATGACACGGCGCACACTGTGAGCGTTTGTAGAAGGGCTGGAATTCGTTTCGCAATGGTTACTGGCGATTTCGCTCTTACCGCCGCCTCGATAGCTCGCCAAGTTGGCATTATCACGAATCCTGTGGCCGAGGTTCAACATCTTTCCAATCTGCCTCGCGACAAGCCTCTCGACGAAATACCCGAGTTCAACAGCGATAAAGAACTTGATGGTAAATTGACCAGTATTGTTTTGAGTGGCCCTGAGATGATGACTATGACGGAATCGCAGTGGAAACAGGTTTTAACTGTACGTTTGTTGACTCTCTTTCAAGGGGGTGGCGTATTGATTTGGTTATGTGCAGTTTGACGAGTTGGTGTTTGCTCGTACAAGCCCACAACAAAAGCTTCAGATTGTGAAGACGTTCCAAAATGGAGGGTGTACTGTCGCGGTGACTGGAGATGGAGGTGGGAAACTATCATCTTTCCTCGCCATTTTTTTGTTAACGTTTAAAGCTCAGTTAATGATGCCCCCGCCCTCAAGCAAGCTGATGTAGGAGTTGCAGTTGCCGGAGGGTCTGAAGTTGCAATGGTCAGTTTGACTTTTTACCGACAGAAAGGTCCAGTCACTGATGAATCTTTTAGGAAGCCGCAGATCTCATTTTGCTCTCGAATTTCTCTGCAATCATTACTGGGATTGAACACGGAAGATTGTGCTTTGAAAATCTACGCAAATCTATCACATACCTTTTACCTGCTGGTCCGTCTATGTATCAATCTCTTTCTTCTTTCTTATCTGACAATATCATGTGTAATACAGGAAGCTTTTCCGAACTCATGCCCGTTGTCGTTAACGTCCTATTTGGTATGTCTCCGAAGATCATAGCGGTGTACAGCTCGTTTTCACTCTACGCTCAGGATTACCTCAAGCCCTCAGTTCTATCCAAATGATCATCATCTGTGTTGCCACCGATACCCTTCCTGCACTTTCGCTTGTTTATGAAAAGCCCGAAGCGGACCTCTTACTACGCAAGCCTCGTGATCGCAAAAAAGACCGACTCGTAAACTGGAAACTGATGCTTCACGCGTATGCGTTCTTGGGTATCCTTGAATCGTTTGCGTCCATGGTTGGGTTGGTGTTTTCGTGATTTTCCTTTCTTCGAACCCCTGTTCATTTATTGTGCCCTGATGTAGCGCGTTCTATTTCGGGTTCCAGCTCAACGGCGTTCCATTTTCTGCCCTCTGGCTGAAGTACGGTGGCGCTGACGTGGATCCAGACGTGCTCGCTGAGTTGACAAATAAAGCCCAGTCGATCTGTGTGTTACTTTTTTTTATTTTTAAATGTACTTCTGCGACTGACATTGACCTGCATAAAGACTTTTTCAATCTGGTAGTCATGCAGTGGTTCAATCTGCTCTCGACGCGGACACGCCGTCTTTCGATATTCCAACAGAATCCGATTAAAGGACGGAAGACTCGCAATATTCATCTGTTCCTTGCGATCATAGCTGGACTTGCTCTGGCTTTGTGAGTTTGATGTACTTGCATTATTGTTGGGCGGAGTTGACTGACGCTTTCGTTTCTTATAGCTTCTTCTCCTACGTCCCGGTGTTCCAAAATATTCTTCTTACGCGTGGTGTGAAGGCGCAGTACTTCTTCCTTCCCATGGCGTATGGACTTGTCATCTTGTTCATTGACGAGAGCCGGAAGTGGTGGAATCGCGGTCATCCAAAATCACTGTTAGCGAAGGTTGCTTGGTAATTTGGGGTGTCTGTGGAGGGTGTTATTTAGAATGTGTAGAAGGTCCATAGAATTCTTCGTTATTACTCTTTAACTCTGAATTTTCGTTCACGTTCTCGTTATGTAAAGAGACCAATTGTTGTATGTATAAAGTGGACGTTTGTGGAGCAGGCTTGACTGGAAAGAAAATCAATAACGAAAAATAAAAAAAGAGAATACAACAGGAGAAGACTTACAGCCACGATAACAGGTACATGTGCATACCCTGAGTCTACTTCGCTTCGCTTCACGCTGCCGGTTGTAGTATGTAACTATCTGAGTTGCATACGATTATAACGTAGGCTCTGGAACCTCCCTTCCGGCGGCGAAGCGGCCTCCAGTGGATTGCTTTCCTGGTGGGATTCTTGGAATGTTCAAACTCGCACCCAACCCCTAACTAGCGTCTGGCAATTACGTCCTAGCTTCAAGAAGCCTGATTTGCCTCAATGTGACAGTGTCGCGGCTGTGAGTATGCCCGCCCCTGCGTGGTCCCATACTTGCAGTGGAGAGGTGGGTGAAAAGTCAAGCTGTGGGTATGCTTTACTCCCGGAGCTTATCGAAGTCGAATCGGAGGTTATAGAGGGAGCAATAAGGTTCAGGTCCCAGGAAAGATCAGTGGGCAGGTACTGACTTGAGAGAGCGAGAGCTCTGAGTGAATGGAGTCACCAGATACTGATATTGTCGGATATACCGGATACATATCTAGTGCATCGGATGATATATATACTGATACTGATACTCTACCGATACGAGTACTCCGAAAGACTTTACGCTGCTAGAGTCAATCTGAGATTGTGACCACGTGTAATGATGGATTTAGAATTCGATCATCGGATTCAAGGGCTGATCGCACGGTTTCTGTCATGAGCGCTCGACGCCGGGAATTGATGAAATGATGAAATGAATGAATGAATAATAGTTTCTTTCCCCATCAACTATCAAAAAAGTCTCTTTCTTTCTTTCTTTCCGAGTCTTTCTCTCTTTCGGAACGATTTGCTTCCACAGCTAGTGCTACTTCCATCGTAAAGCTGCGCTGCTCAAAACTGAACAGCCAGAATATCGCCTCAGGAAAAGATGAATGTTGCAGCGTTGTTGCAGGATTCGCCTTCGGATGAGAGGCGGAGGAATAATAATAGTACTGGGTCTGGGACTGGGACTGGGTCTGCTGCTGGGACTGGGATTGGAACTGGAACCGGGTCTGGTTCTGCTGTTAGTAGCGGCAACGGCAACGGCGGCGGTGTGGGTATGGGTACGGGCACGGGGACGGGGACGAGCACGACCACAAACCCGAACATGGGTGCAGGCAACAACAACATGGCTACAGGCAACAACAATAATAATGACCAAAGCCACGCAACCTGGCCATCTACCAATTCGCCTTCAAATGCATCTGTGAACTGGAAATCACAACAGCAGCAACAGCAACACTCTAGCAACCCTTCCTCGTCATCTTCATCTCCCGTTCTTTCCCGAATCTCACATCACACTCGTACACATTCTCAGCCGGGTCCTTCCACTTCAAATTCTGCTCCAGCGTCGACCCCACCCGTCTGGCCAACAGCATCGAGCGGAAGTGTACGGATCGCCGGACCGGAGGCACGTGGAGAGACAGGGTCGCGAGCTGATGCTGTATTCGCACCACGTCGCGATTTGGATGAGCAGCAACAACAGCAGCCAAGGATACACAATATTATGGATTGGACCGGTGAAAGAGATAGACCAGTAAAGAAACAAGGTCCGTTTTTTCTTTCTTTTCACGAAAAAAAAGGTCCAACATTTTTTGTAACAGAATCCAAAAGCCACTCTGCATCACCTGTAGCTGAAACGACACCTCTCTCTAAACGACGCGGTAGCCGACCTGGATCTGCTCCGACTGAAGGCCTTAAAATCCCTCCGTCTACTGCTCTTCCTCCTCGTAGTGGTGAATTTCCATATCACAATCATTTCCAGCCATTCGTCACGGTAGGAACTCCTGTTCCTGCACCTATCCCCGCTCCAGCTCCCGGCACTCTATCTCTTGTTCCACCACAACACCAACAAAGTCACCAACAACACCAACTAGCACAAGCTCAAGCTCAACAACAACAGATCCATGTCAATGCACAAGGTCCTGCTGTAGGCGTTGGAACGGGTGGCCCAGTGGCTGTTCCGGGTGCCACTGAACCTAGAGGAGGAACAATTGTGAACTTGAATGCTAGTGGACAAGTTTTGCCACAGAAGCAATTTCAGAATCAGTTTCATACCCAGTTTTTACCGGGTTTGCAGTTAACCCCCGGCGCGAAGGAAGGGGAGGAAGTGGATACCAGTCATCCACCACAGAGGAGAGCGTCCCCGGTACAGCAGCAGAGGAGACCTTCTGGTGGGTTTAGAGGGGAGAGGGAACGCGATTATCGAGATACCGGAGGTTATCGTATTATTGGTCCAGGTCCTAGCTCAGGTCCAGATACTCATCCCCAACGCGACATGTATCGACACCAACATATGATGGACCAACAACAACAGCGTGAACGTATGGAGAGAGAACAACGAGAAAGACTTGCGTTGGATAAACTGGATAGGATAGATAGAGAGAGGGAAGCGTATAGTCGCGAACGCGAACGCGAGCGAATCCTTAATATGTCCATGACTATGGGAGATCGTGAACGTGGAGAGAGGGATTTGATGAGGGAAAGAGAGAGAGAGCGGACGAGAGCTGCTGTTATAGGCATCGGTATGGGAGATGTAGGGGCGAGAGAGAGAGAAATGGATCTTGATCATGTGTTTGAACAGCGTTTGGGAGGAATGGATATGGGTAAGTTCTTACTTTTTCGAGTCATTTCCAGCTAAATGTAAATACATAGGTGGTCCTCACCAAAACCCATCGTCACTGAACAACCCGCATCCGCTTAATCCTGGGCCACCCGATTCGCATTCGCATTCACACAACTCGTTTGATTCGTCCTCCTCTCACCCTCACACTAACACTCACTCGAACCCCACTCACGCTCCTCCTCCCGAAAGAGGACGCGAGCGAGAAACGGAAACGGAACGAGCCCGAGAACGAGAACTAGACCGAGTCCAAAAAACAGAAACGGAAATTGACGCTAACCGGGCGCGAGACCGAGACCGCGACCGCGAGCGTGAAAAAGAAAGAGACCGAGATCGCGACCGAGATCACACGCGAGACCAAACACGAGACCAAACACGAGACCGAGATAAAGAAGGAGTCCGGGGCCTGGGAGACACAGGAAAAGACCGTCAAGTCAAATCACGCGTCAAAATAAACCTTGGGACGTACGTCTGGCCCAAAACCCCGTTCCCGTATCTGTTTGGTGCGGAGCGGGAGTGGACTGATGATGAGAGCGGCAATGTAGCCCGTAAGGATAAGGGGATAAGGAGAACGAGCAACTTGCAGGGGAGGAACAGATGCCCGTCGATGGAGAAAAACCTGCGTCTAGTTCCCTTGTCTGGACCCCGGACATGGACCCGCTTGCTGGTCTTCTCAATCTCCACCCCAACCCCCTCATCAATATCCATCTCAACTCCCTCTTGCCTCCCAATTCCAATTCCAATCCCATTCCCAACTCCAATTCCCTCGTGTCCTCATCCTCGGACCCCGACGCAGATAGCGACGTCCTCGACTCTGAAACCCTCGTCACAATCATCATACCAAACGGGTTCATCCCGTTAGAGAGACCCAAGCAGAAGAGGAGGTATAGGGTTTGGGGAGGTGGAGTTTTGTCTTCGGCTTCGTCGTCGATAGGAGGGCCTTCGTCGTTGGGACTTGGAGAAAGAGGATCCTTTTCTAATTCTAGAGGGATGGGGATGGATGTGGATAGGGAGGGGTTCGGCGGGCCTGGTGGACAGGGACAGGGACAAGGATATGATGGACGAGATGGACGTGAAGCAAGAGAGGGAAGAGATGGGCGAGATGGGCGATATAATCACCCGCCACACGTCAGACACGCCTCCAACTCCCACGTCCCTGTTACTTCCTCATCCAACTCTACCCATCCTGTTGCTAATACACACCCTCTCCACAACTCGAACACCAGCCCAAACGCATCTGCCCCTCAAACGACACCTCAATCTACAACACCCCGCCGCCGCAGAATCTACACCGACGATTCCGACATCTTCCTTTGCGCACTCCATTCTGGATGGGTGACGTGGTCGGGTGCGAAGAAGGCACGTGAGGAGGGAAGAGATATGTGTGTGAAGTTGAGGGTTATTAGGTGTTTGGGGGCAGGCGGCGGTGCGGGGGCTGGGTTTGCTGTGAATAGTGCGAGTGGGGGAGGAGAAGCTGGTATGACGCCTTGGGTCGAGAATGTGGGCGGAGGCGCAGAGACGGTGCAAGGTGCTGAGAATCAGACTCAGGATGGGCAGATGCAGAGCACGAATGGACTTTGGGCTCAACAAGCTCAAGCTCAAGCCTCGCAGCATCAGCAGGTGGGATCCGAGGGAAGTGGGAGAGGAAGAAGAGGACAGGGAAGAGGGAAAGAAGAAGTCGTAGCGCGGTTCATGGGGGGCATGGGCGAGCAGTATTTTGGAGGGGATCGTATGCGGAGTGGCTGGGGGAGTGCGAAGAAGCAGCGGAAGGGGAAGGAGGGTGTGGGCGTGGAAAAGAACGGTGATGAACAAGAGAAGGAGCAGCTGGAGAAGGAAACGGCGGCGGCGACGATTTCTAATGGTTCAAATATCAGCACTACGAACGTTACCAATGTTGTGCCAGCCAGCGCACCCAAAATCGAACCCTCCACTTCAAATTCGACTTCTACGGAGGAAGGAGAGTTGAAAGAGGAGGGGGAGCTAGATCAGGATTTGGAATTGCCTGTGGCTCCGCCAGCGCTACCGTCTGCTCCGTCTATTTCGTCTGTTGGTCTCTCGTCGGCTCCGCCTATTGATCCCTCGTCATCTGTTCCATCTGTTGGCCCCTCGTCCGCCCCGACTGCTCATGGTCCGTCGACTGTCCACCCTCCACTAGACTCTGAACCGAATTTGAATCTAGAGCTTGAGCTTGAGCTCGTGGAACTGAGAGAGCGAAAAACCGGGGAAGAACTGAAGGAAAAAGGAGAACCGCGAAACAATGGGGATCAACGTAGGAGAGAAAGAGATGAACAAGAATCAGGACAGGACCGCGAAGCAATCCTCGATAACCCAGACGACGACGGCCGAAGTCTCCTTAGTGCCAGCTGGGGTATCGGGCATGATGGAAGTGCGATTGAGGTTTTGGAGGTTGAGTTTATTGAGGTGGGTTTCTTCTCCGGATCTTTATCGATATATGTCTTCTTTTATTCGCATCGTATTTCACATCTCTTACTTGATCTTCTTCCTACCCAGCGCACCCCAACCCATCGATCCGGTCTCCGCAATCGTTCTCAGCGGCTCTTGGAATACGCTGAACAGCGCGCCAAAGCTTTCGGTATTAGTAGTTCTTCTACCAACGCCAACGCCAGTCAATCCAAACTCAACGCTAGGTCCAACTCTCCACTGAGCTCCCAAATAAACTTCAAATCCAACTCCAGACTCGGATCCCGAAACGATGGTACATTCATTACAAGTCAGGCGGGAATGAAACGATCCCGTGGGGCATTTGCGTTTGAAGGAAGTTTTCCTGTTCACGCGCCTACTTCTACTTTAAGTGTGAATGAAGAGGAGGAGGAGGAGAAGAGGTTGTTTGAACGGAGGACGGTCGTTTTTGGGAGTAAGATTGGGGTTGGGAAGGGCACGGAACCTTGGTCTGTGTATTTTTATCTTTGCAGTGCATTGCCCTTATTCATAAAGAATTACAGGTACAAATATACCCCTGATGCGTTGCGAAATGCAGTTGTTTCGATTTCAGGACTTGATTCAGATTTCATTTTGGGTTCCTCTTCTCATTCTGAACGCGAACCTCCAGCAAAGCGCATACGCACCGATGATACTGCAACATCTACATCCGCCTCGCCCACCTCTACTTCTCTCACGTCAACGAAGAATCATTCCCATTCGGCTATAGTTCTCGAATGGGACGATAAGTCGGACCCTCGTTGTGGTGTCCTCTGCATTCTCCGAACTGAAAGGAAACCTGAAACCACAGCTTCAGCCGCCCTCAATCCAACGTCTACAGCTGCTGCTGCAACCACAGCTACGAAAATGGAGAGTAATACGTGTACTGGCACCAGCGAAGCTTTACTACCAGAAACCGAGCAGCCTGAGCAAATCAAGTTAATTGGGCAAGCTACGAACCATCCCTACTCCTGCCCCTATGTCCTCTTCATCACAGAACAATCTCGAGTAAAAGAGTGTCTTGAATATCGGTTCCCGGAGTCATCTACGCCGAAAATCAAACTTTCCGCATCGGATGGTGCTGAAGGTGATGTTGAAATGGATATAGATACGATGGACACGGTCAAGCTGTCTTCATCTTCGTCCCTGATACCTAGAGTTGCTGCTCTATCCACATCCTGCCTTTCGAAAGGAGCAGATGGTTGGGATTGGGCGATCCCCTCTGATTCTGATTCCAACTCTACCTCCGATTGTAAACCTCGTTGTGTGTATACCAAAGCGGAGGATGTGTGGATATTGGGGTTTGAGGCGATAAGGTTTGTCGATGGGGGAATGAAGGTCGTTGGAGTGGGTATAAATGGGATGGATGAGACAGGTGGGATGAGGATGGTGCCAGTGACGAGATGGAAGTTTGTTTCGAATTCGTAGCTAACTTGTGTGACAGGAGCTGTGTTTGTGTTCGATAATTGCTGGCTTTTTATAATGTTTTTGTAGTGCATATGTATTATTATTTGTTTTTTGCTAACACGACCCCGTAGTGATCATTTGCAAATGCACTGACATTTCCAAAAACAGTTTGAACACTAAGAACGATTTAGACTCGAGCCAGTAGTTTCTTGTTGACACTTTGATGACTGACGATCAGCCGTGTCGGTGCACACCCTCTGCCGAGGGTGTGATTTCACATCACAACTCTACAACAGGGACTGGTTCGAGTCTATTCGTGTCTTTTAGCAATTGTTCTTGGGTCTTCTTCAATTGAGCTCGAAGTTCTTGGAGCTGTCGAGGTTCCAAAATTCATTACAGTATTAAGTAAAATCAACTAAAGTTACTACAGATTTTGGGAAGAACCCTCCACAGGAATCAATCTGGTTAAGATAGCCTCGATGCGATCGAACCTATACTGAACATCCTCCCGAAGACTTTTCAACTGTTGTTCCATCTCCTTTCTCGAACCATGTAACAAGCTCAATTGCTGCTCAATGTTCATATCCTTGTCTGTTTGCTCCTTCTGGCTCGAGTAGCGAACGAGATGGTGGGTATCATGATGAATTTCATCCACTCCGCATCTGTTGCAAAGGAGAACCGGCTCCTCTCCTGCGACGACAAAGTTAATAATATTCACAACCCGCGAAAACTTGGACATGCCTGAACTACAATCGATGCAAAACCAAAACGGCGAGACGATCTTCCTCCAACATATGCGGCAGCCAAACTTCTTATCTGTGGATTCACGGTCAAGAGTCTTAGCCTTTTCGGACCTCTTCTTAGCCATGCCTTCCTCCCAGACTGCCTTGGCATCATTAAGCCCTCTCCTGGCACGGAACAAGGCATCAGACTCCATACCCAAATGTAGTATGTTCGGGAGTCTGAGCAGACCATGAGACGGCTCATGAGGTTGTGCAAGCTCGCCCTGCTCTGTGCGAAGAGTAGGAGAATCAATACACTGCACTGTAGAGCACAGATCGACATGCCCTCTGTCCGTTCTGGAGCATGTTACACAGATGATAAGGCTACCAACGATATCTTCTAGTTCTTCGCCACAATTGTCACAATACACGCTGTCTGTTTTGTCAATATAGGTAGTATTCAGCATGATAATCATCTCACCCATGGTGTGGTGCCTCTTCTTCAATCATGTCCTTTTCTTTATCCCACTTGATGTAGTAGTTTCGCATGGCCTCTGGTAGAACCTTCCTTGTGAGCACTGAGCCAGGATGCACATTCCTTTGCCGTCGCCAGTATATGTCCCCCACCATCAAAGCCAGTTTGACTCTGTTTCGGGTCAAATCTTCATCCAAAAGGTCTCCTAGGTTGCCCACACGTTCGTAACTACGTGCATGTGCGTCCCGAAGCTGCTGACGTGCAATTTCGAAATCTGTGGCCGTCTCTGAGAAAAGATCTGTAGGGCGAACACAAACGGCGGACTGGCAGACAAGCGGGCTGACAGGATGAAAGCAGAATCGACGTTTCCGGACGTCACTAGATGCATCAGCCTCCGGGCCAAGTTTCGTGATCAATCCATAAAGCTCGCCAGTCTGCCGATCAAAAGTACCAACGTAGTTCAATCTGGTGTCTGGGTCATATTCCTTGATGAAGTTTACATTGATTTTGTCCGATTCTGAGTCCATGGAGAACGTTCCTGAGACGGAGAAACTTTCACCATCGTAAATAGTACCATCTGCATCGAAATTGGAGCCTCCTGACGGTGAGGCTCGGAAGATATAATGGTGCATATAAGTAACCGATCCAGCATCATCTTCCTCGATATATCCTGTCCATTCGCGCAGACTGTAAACAGAATAAATTCAAGCAGCGCTGTGAGAATAAAACAAATAAACCTACATCTCTCGAGCGAGTTTGGGGTCATCCAAGGGCAGTGGTTCAGCCGGACCCGGCGTCTCTGAAGGGGGTGTTTGACTGGGAGGAAGGTCGATCTCACGCGACGAAAGTGGTGTTGAGGCATCCTTGGGAGCGTTGTTGTCTGTCGCATCTCCTGCGACATTACTGTCTTCAGAGACTATCACAGAATCATCGCGAAGCTCCTTTTCTATAGCTACTATTTCGTCTTGATTGACACTGACTGTCCCAGAGAAATCGCCTAGGAGATCCAGTTCACCGGGCGTATAATGGTGCCACTCGAGAGTGTACTGATACTAATAAAGCCCATAGTCAGGAAAACTGTACTAAATGAAACTGGAGCATACCAATCCACAAGCAAATATTTTCAACTCCTGTTGAACGTCGCGCCTCTGGTGCTTGAAGTTGGCTATGAGATTTGTAGTAGGTTGATTATGGTTACCTTAGGAACGTCAGGACGTTACAGACATATGTACCTTGAATAACTCGAGCGCGATTCGTACACTCCTCCCATATTGACCAGATTGACAGAGTAGCATCCTGAAGGGCTTTTACGATGGAAGAAGGCGGAACACTTGTGCTTGTAGAAAGTTTGATGATCTTCAAGTGTTTCTTGAGGAGAATGTCTAGTAATGGTAGAAGTGACTGATTTACCAGGGTGCCGTCAGCAACAATCTCGGATGAAAGAGCGTAGCTGACCTCTTCTAATGGACCATCGAGTATGACTCGCACAGTTGCATCATCGGTAATCTTGTATCCTGTGGTTTTTAAACTTTCTTCTAGCGACTTCTTCTCTTCTTCGATATATCCAGCGAAGTAAGATGAAAAGTCTTCAAAGTCGGGTGAAGTCTCCAGGTTCATTAAGCTCATTGTCATAACCATTACCCCGACCACATATAGCTGAGATAGTCGTCCACAGGCCGCCGATTCTTGGGCAAAACTTGGTGAAGCACGCTAAACATTGCACGCAAAGTGGAGCGAATCTCGCGGTAATATATCACCATAGATGATTTCCAACCTATTGATCGAGCAACGTCAGCTATGTTGCCACTGTTGTTACCAGTGAGTACGCCACTTACCTAATGCCCAGTACGCGATCCACTTGAGCAGGCTAAGGACATTTGTCAAGTCAGAAATATTTACGATACGCAGCTAGCTTACCTCCAATCTTTAGGTCGTGCTTGATGGAAGACCTCTACCTCTTTAACAGTAATGAACCCCGATGTGTCCACATCGATTGCATCGAGGACAGATCTCAAACAGTCAATTCGTAGTTGCGGGATTATCCATTCGTCGTCCGGATGGATTCTTGCGTGAGGAACTTTTGCTTTCGCACTGTTTCCGAAGGCTTTCGCATTGCTCGCGATGCCTTTTGCGCCGCTCGCGATGCCTTTTACACCGCTTGCGAAGCCGCTCTCGATGACTTTTGCGCCGCTCTCAAGGACTTTTGCGCCGCTCTCGAGGACTTTCGCACCCGGGCTGTTTCCGGACACTTTCGCTCTCTCCTTGGGTTTCCGCTGGCGTTGTTCTCCTGAAACAGTGCGAGATTTGGATATCTCTTCACGTTTCAGATGGTGGTGCACAGCTAGCCCGTCATGATAAAAGTCACGCATAGCAAGTACGAAGTGTGTGCTTTTGACACTTGCGTTCCATTTCTATGAACCATCAGAACGTAACGGATAGAATTGGAGATAAATATACCATGTACTTCCACAACTGGGAGATTTCCTTTAAAAACCAAGATTACTATGTCAGATTGAAATAGAAGGAAATGCCCACCTTGTCACTAAGCATTTCCCAAGGGCCATTGGAAAGTGATTCAATGACTTTATCTCCCGTGATCTTCACAATATCCTTCACCTCTCCCGCCTCCTTCCTGAGCCTTGCCATTTCAATAGTGAACTTCGCCTCCAGTTTGCCAACTTGTTCAAGGATCTTGTCCACATCCGTATGCAAGTCGTTCTTCAATCTCTTTAGCTGTTCCTCTTGAAAAGTCTTCTCTTGTAAGGCCAGCCTATGCCGCTGCAACTTTGATTGATTATTCTTGGAAGATTTCTGTTGATTAGGTGCACTGAAATCTTGACCCTCGTTCTCAATATCAATCATGGTATAGAGCGCATCACGGTCATCCAAAAAGGCGTTTTCGGTGTAGAAAGCAAGTATCTCGGAGATCTTGTGTTCGGTATTCGACATGAGTTCTTCAAACCGAAAGAGTTTCGTATCAATGTCATTGACCCTATATTCTAATCGATTAAGGATGTACTATGAATCGTAACTTGAGAACATACTTTTCAATTACCACAGCTTGATCTTTCTTCACATCGTCGATACCATGGCTAGTATGATTAACTAGGAAAAGGGTTAATTCCTTCTTTCTCTTCGCGAAGGTATCACTACAACTATTAAACTTTGTTGTCCACTGCGCCCCCATGTATACTCTAGCAATAGACCGGCTTTGATAGAAACCCTCGCAGATCCGCTGAGCTTCCATGATGTCCTTCTCAATAATTTTGCATAGGGACTCCACAGACGATGCCTGAGATTCCTTCTCGTCAGGTAAAGGTGTGTATCCATCAACGATAGGATTAACACTGGTTTATGTCGAACTTATCAACAAGTAACAAGCGAGAGGTGGAATACGCACCGCAGGAGCACAGCTACCATATCCCTAATCTCAACAAAGAGGAGCTCAACCATCCGGTGGTTTTCTTTTCTCTTCATCTCCGCCGCATACATGGCCTTGAAAGGCAGAAATGCAACTGAGTGCAGATGAGCAGATAATTTCTGAACAAGTATAACATTGCGCACGCTTAACAAAAGGGTGAATCTGGCTCGTCATGTTCTTCAGCCTCATTCAATCGACCAGACGAAGACGAGACGCGCACCGTTGAAAGATCATTCGCCATATCCATGATAGGATCAATGAATTGGGATAACTGGCCACCATCGTTAAGGTAGCTAAGAGCAGAAGATATCATGGGTTTAGCCGCATCCATGGCCGAGCCCAAGTTATCATTTACACCCATGGCCAAGTTCAAGTTATTATTTACACATCCTGATACAGAACGTGTCAAGGAGAAATAGCACAGCAGAGAAAGACGCTCAAGACGCACCAATTTTCTTCTTGAATTTACTCAATAGGCTGGTTTCTGACCGGACGGTGACAGGTTTTGCATTCACGTCGTCCCAAAGCTTACGCAGAGTCTTGGAGTCCTGACGTTGCTCGAGCGATGCAGAAGGTTGGGGTACAGGCATATTCATGCTATCACAAACTCGACGTTGAAAGGGATCCGGTACAAAGGGACAAGTGATCTTATGAGCGAGAGCAGCACGAGTGAATCGATGGGGGTAGTCAAATCAATGCCAAACGTAGGCGTAGGACAGATAATCTTTGAAACGCTCTTTTTAACTGTACTACTGTATTGATTGACCATATTACCTTGTAGTAGGCTGCAATGGAAGGATGACAGATACGCAACCTTAATCGCTCCAGATACACACGAAGCATTTTACTGTCCACGTCCGATTCTTGAGTGAGTATCTGAGAAAATCTGCGATTAGTACGGATACTCAGAAAAGATTTAAGAAAGTCGTTCACAGATCACTCGTGGGAACTCGAATAACTTTGGACTCCACTTATGAATCTCGGCAGGCGAGGTTTTACCTACCACCTCATGTAACGAAATACACTCCTCTCTGGGAGGGCTTGCGGTCTACCTTCCCTTTGTGGGTCGAGCTCGCTTCTCTCCCCTAGAGTCCGGCTGTTCCCTCGCAAGACTCCGCTGTAAGCCTAGTGGAGCCGTGTATAATTACTGAGTATCTAGTTAAATTCATATTACATAGTGCTATAGTAGGCTATATTATAGTTCAATGGCAGGTATCCTCAGACCCGAGTTTGTAACCGTTAGAGCTTGAAATAGAAGGTATACTTATGTTCAAATACTTGTTCAGAAGCGCGTTAAATGCTGCATCTATTCTTTCAGATAGCTTCAGATGAAGCTCCAAATTTTCCGTGCCAGCCGTCGCATGGGCGCTTCTGTGCCCACCGCGCTCCGCAATTGTATACTCCACCATGCTTTAGTTTCTCCACAGCCCGGGGAGCAGAAGGTCGGTGAGGTCACGGTGCTCAAGTTGGGATAAGCGAAAGAATGATCCAGGGCTTTTATTCGCCCGACTCATCCGTGAGCGCATGAACAAACACCACCAACTTCTGTTGGACGTGCTAACGCAGCGTTGAGAAGAGGAACCAAAACGCTACCAGTTTGTACCTCTCGCGATAGTTTTGATTGATAACAGCCCGGATGGAGGCAATTAACAACAGTCAGAGTGGGTGAAATGGGATGACTAGCCAGTTCGCGGACGAAAGCAATACCGAAAACTAGCAAGGAGTACTGAGAAGATATGACATACGTCTCACAGGAGACAACATAGTTCTGCTTCATGATGAAAACAAATAAGTAATACATCTACCTCTTTGGGAGCATCCCGGAAAGAATCAATGGAAGGAAGCTGATAGTGTACAGCGTCGAAGACAATGATAATCCGAGAAGTAACTTCCGAAACTGAGAGCTTGATGAGGTTTGGGAGAAGGATAAGTACTAGGTAGAGTGTTTCATGAAAAAAATTGACTTGAAAGGTACTCATTTGACTCAACATACCCAAGACTGGAGCCAGCAAAGACTCTCACTCCAGTTTGAGTGTAGTGGATAGCTACGGGCCTGGCGCAAACAATCTAAATTTGAGAAACAGGTAAACAGACTACGTACTGTTTCTCAGATGAAGGTTGGGCTACGTGCTGCAGCTAGGCCGGGCACGGATCGCAGAGTGTTTCGGTGGTATACTCCAACCTGAGCCACGTAGGCAATCTGCTACCAAGGGCGGTAGCCAGCCCAACCCAGAGACGAAGTAGAAAGCTCAACGGGCAACATTTTGGATGGGAGGAAATGATACTCTCAAAGGAACGTATGAAAAATTCGTAGGCCAGGGAGCGCCAACGGCCAGCAATGTGGACAATCTCAGGACTGACACCTTGTCCCAGGAGGTATCTAGTACCGCTAATCCTGTAGGAGTGACCAAATGCATTCCCCCAGCCTAATGAGAACAGAATACCGCTGATAGGTATCAGCGCTGCATTGCGTGTGACTGACCAGACTGCCTCATGTTTGTTCCAGCAGAAAAGCGGGTCGCGGCACCCAGCAGGAATGACCCTATACAACTTGTCCAATGCAGAGTCCACCGCTGGTTAGGATGAAAACCGACTGGACCTCCCTGGTTTGATAGTCTTGGCGTGGAGTAGATCCAGTCGGAGGTAGTCGCCTCTGTTTGAGTCTATGTGTGCATGTGCGTTAACGTGGGGTAGTAAGTGTTGATCTGGCAAACTTGAAAGAGAGAGTTGCAAAGCCCGCATGATTGCTTTTCGAGCCGACCCCACATAAAGACGGTCTCGCCACATGCTTCCAATGACCCGTGTTGTCTGAGCGCACCAAGAAAGTTGACCGCATAGAAATTCATTTACTGTAAGGAGCACAGGAAGAAGTAGGAAGCACCATGTGGATTGCTGATAGTTTACATATTGATTCTTTGTAACGATTGAGGATGATTGGCGGTACGTTGTCTAGCGGCGCGGCTCACGTACTGGGCCCTGGTAGCAAGAGAAGATAACAGCGACGCATTGATGCCTGAAAAGAAATACAACAATGGATGCACGCGCGTGCCAGCGTACAAAGAAAGGAGAAGCGACGTGCTGGTAGCGGGGGACCGGGACAGCGGGCTGGAGTGGTGACGAGATTGTGCAAAGAAATCACCAAAGGTGATTAGACGCTCAAACTAACGCTCAACTACAATGAAACTTGGCGCTTTCGTTTCATGCTTTCGCTGCTAAGGACCGCCGGGAAAAGCTCATTTCATTAGCTACCTCAGGAAATGGTGTTATCTTGGTGTTATCACTGTTAGGACGGAAAAGAAAAGGGATGAACAAGAGAAGGAGCAGTTGAAGAAGGTCCACGGCGACGGCGACGACTTCTAATATCAGCACTACCAACATTAAAAACGTTGTGCTAGCAAGCGCACCCAAAATCGAACTCTCCACTTCGAATTCGAATCCGACTTCTACGGAGGAAGGAGAGTTGAAAAAGGAGGGAGAGCTGGATCAGGATTTGGAATTGCCTGTGGCTCCGCCAGCGCTACCGTCTGCTCCGTCTATTCCGTCTGTTGGTCTCTAGTCGGCTCTGCCCGTTGGCACACCACCTGCTCCACCCGTTGGTCCTCCGTCGCCTGTTCCATCTGTTGGCCCCTCGTCCGCCCCGACTGCCCATGGTCCGTCAATTGTTTATACCCCACCAGAATCTGAACCGAATCCGAATCTAGAGCCAGAACTTGAGCTTGTGGAAACGGGAGAGCGAAAAACGGGGAAAGAACTGAGGGAAAAAGGAGAACAATGGGGATAAGAGAGAAAAGGAGGAGCAAGAACAGGGACAGGAACACGAAGAAGCAATCCCCGATAACCCAGACGACGACTGCCGAAGTCTCCTCAGTGCCAGCTGGGGTATCGGGCATAATGGAGGTGCGATTGAGATTTTGGAGGTTGAATTTTGATGTGGGTTTCTTTTTCGATATCTGTCTTCTTTTATCCGTATCTTCGATATTTCGTATTTCCTCTTTTACTTGCATCGTATTTCACATCTCTTACTTGATCTTCTTCCTACCCAGCACCCCAACCCATCGATCCGGTCTCCGCAGTCGTTCTTAACGATTTTTGGAATACGCTGAACAGCGAGCCAAAGTTTTTGGTATCAGTCTCTCTTCTATCAATGTCAACACCAACGCCAGTCAATTCAAACTCAACGCTAGATCTCCATGAGCTCCCAAATAAACTACAAGTTCAATGTTCAACTCCCAAGTCAAATCCAACTCCAGATTCGGATCCTGAAACGATGGTACATTCATTACAAGTCTGACTAAAACGATCCTATGGACATTGAAGTTTTCCTGTTCATTTGCCTACTCTACTTGTTTAAGTGTGAATGAAGAGGAAGAAGAAGAAGGGGCTTTTCGAACGGAGGACAGTGGTTTTTGGGAAGGGCACGAAGTCTTGGTCTGTGTCTTTTTTATCACGCACGCCGCCACTATATCTTTGCAGTGTCATTGCTCTTATTCATGAAGATTTATAGGTACAAGTATACCCCCGATGCATTGCGAAATGCTGTTGTTTCGATTTCGGGATCTGGTTCAGATCTCGGTTTGAGCTCCCTTCTCATTTTGAACGTGAACCGCGCATACGCACCGATGATGCCGCTACATCTACATCCACCTGGCCCGCTT
>JADNRY010000886.1:0-22481 GCA_015501585.1 Rhodocollybia butyracea | reverse complement strand
ATACTATGGATTTGAAACTTCCCAGTGCCGCCTGATATGGCACTACTTCCTCCCTGTCCGTGGTAGTACTTCCTCATATTTGATGAAGTCTGACTTTTGTACCCAGCAGTGCTCAGAGGTGCCTGAGTCAAGAAATGTTTGAATAGCAGGTCTGGAAGGCAAATACAGCAATGTACTACCCCGGCAGGCTATACAGTCTTCATGCATGACTATTAAGTTTATGAGTAGGCACGTCTTTATCTACATCCTTGCCACCAACCCCTTGCTGAACTGAGTTCCTAGAATGGGATTATGTTACCTGCCCTCAGTGTCAGTGCTGGGTACAGGCTTTGGGACAGATATTGACATACTACCCAAGTTGCTGTGTGCTTTTACAGACACCACATATGTGGCCATAGGCTGGATGCATCCTTGTCATCAGTCTTGGCTGCATTTGCTCTTGGCTTGGTTTTGCTTTTTGTATGTTTGGCTGTTTTTGGCCCTTGCCCTTCCATGCCACTACCCAAGTTCATCAGGAAAAAGTCTAAAGCCCAGGCTCCCCAGAGACACCCCCCCACAGGGCTCCCCAGGTTGTCCTGGGCTGCCCTGGGGCTGACCTAGGATGACCTGGGGGAGCCTGGGTATCCCCAGTTTACCTCAGGTTGCCTGGGGACTGGGGGGGTGTCTCTGGGGAGCCTGGGCTTTAGGAACTTTTTCCTGATGTTGGCCTAGCACTTCCTTGCAATGTGACCTGGCTTTGCCACAGTTGTGACAGGTGAAGGCATCAGGAAAATAGCCCCCTACTTGAGCTGGCTCAACAGCCCTTCAGCGGCGGGAGCGACTCTAAGCTGTCAAGCTAGCCAAGTTGACTTCATGACCCCAGTATAAGGTTTGGGCAGTCATTCTACTCAAGTCACCAAGAGCTCACTCAAAGCCTCCCAGAGTTGATTGGAATTGTGTAAGTTGATTTAAAGCTATACCAATGCCTCATGAGTGGTTGCTGTGGAACAATAGCTACAGTACTATATCAGTAAGAGTGACAAAAGAAGATGTAAGTAAAGCTCACCCTCAGTTGTAGTGTAAGAACAACTGAGGGTGATGGTTCTGGGGGCTTGAATATAAGTATTAGTCTGGATAATAGATGCGCCTGTAGCAAAGCGGAGGCAAATGGATAAACAGAAAGTGAAACAGAAAATATACATGGAAAGTCAAAGCTGTATCAGTAGTGCGGATGGACGAATCCCTTTCCCAACACTCCCCCTAATTTGTACAGTCCAATCCTAGCATTTTGACAAACTTCAAATGCACAATTCTGTTCAGCACCTTGGTGAAGATATTGGCAACATTCTCACCCGTCCTTATCAGAGTCAATGCAATTTCATTGTTTGCCACCTTCTCCTGGATAAAGTGATAGCACATTTCGATGTGCTTTACCAGCATGTGCTTCTTCGTGTTTTGGGTGAGGCTAACAGCAGCAAAGTTATCACTGTGAAGCATGAGCGGCCCATCTTGGGCTAGATTGACTTTGGCCAAGAAAGACATCAACTGGCAACTGGCTTGCTGGCATGCCCGAGCACCTGAGATATATTCAGCTTCAGCTGTCGACAAAGCCACTGTTGGTTGGCGCTTTGAGCTCCATGTCACTGGCGCTCCAGCCATGAAGAAAACATTCCCTGATGTTGACCGATGAGTGTCCATGCCACCTGCATGGTCAGCATTGAGATATCCACATGGTTTCAAACCTTCACCTTTGGTGAGCTCAGATCCGGGAGGTGGTTTTTGGTATGTGATGGAGTAGTCGAGTGTCGCTAGAATATAGCCCACTAGCCACTCTACCGCTTCCCAGTGTTGGCGGCCTGGATTAGTTTGGTATTGGGCGAGCTTACTGGCTGCAAAAGTGATGTCAGGGCATGTGCAGACCTGTCCCCATTGGCATGAACCAACTACAGGACAAAAGGGCTTATCGTGCATGAATATTCATTCTTCTTCTGGGAGTGGGTTTGGAGTGGCTTCGAGTTTGTTATCAGGAGGAAGTGGTGTTTTCTGATGTCTCACATTCTGCAAGCCAAAATGTTTGAACATGGGGATGAAGTAGGCCTTTTGGGAGAGTGTGATTGCCCCAGTTTCCTTGTTTTGCGTAATACTCATTCCAAGGAGCATTTGTGACCTAACTTCCCCGCTCTCCCATCTCTTCCCAAGGTCTCTGATAGCCTCTGCCTTCCCTTCTGTACCCTCTGCACCTCCTAAAACATCATCTCCATATGTGCTTGTTATGGTATACTTCCCGTTCCGGCAACGGTAGCGAACACACAGGTCTGCCTTTGATGATATATATCCATCGTCCTTGAAGCCTGCAGCAAGTGTGTCTTGCCAATCATGGCTCCCTTGCATTGTACCATATATTGACTTCTTCAATTTGCAAACCAAGTGTTTGATTCCAGGTTTGACGAATCCCTTGGGTTGCTTCATGTATACATCATGTTTTATTGGGCTGTTGAGAAAAGCAGATTTGAAGTCTATTTGGAATAGGGAGAGTCCAAGAACAACAATGATACAGATCACAATCTGAAATGATTCCATCTGAGCCACTGTGCCAAACATTTCATTCTAGTCAATCCCATAAACCTGTATGAACCCTTTTGCCACATATCTCGCCTTCCTCTTTAACAACTCACCATCTGCACCCCATTTCAATGTGAGAATCCACATGCCATTGGTCAGGTTTGCTCCTGGTGGTAGCGGCACTAATTCCCAGACATCTTTGGCCATCAGGGCATTGGACTCAGCTTGTATTGGTGGTCCCCAGAGATCCCAGCAACATTTTGCTCCTTTGAAGTTCCTCGGAGTCCACTTCTTGTTGGTGATAGAAGTGAATGCCCATGGCTCATGAGGAACAAGAGGTAGGGATGTTTCCGCTTGAGGTATGTTCCAACCCATCTCTTTACGGACCAGCTTATCAACATTAAGGGACCCGCTGGTGTGTTCCTGTAAACTTCGACGTGGTGGAGGAATTAATGCGGGGGAATCGGCGCTTCAGGCGTTGGAACTGGTGCTTCAGATGTCAGAGTTGGCAGAGTAGAAGAGGAAAGTGGAATGAGAGGCAAAAGAGGAGTTGAGGTAGGAGATGATGTTGAGATCACAGAATTGGACTTACTGGCCCCCATGGATTTGGCAATCTCAGCATCAGTACCAGAATTAACGGGGCTGTCAGACATCTCTTCAACGTCTCCAGTAGACACTGTTGGTCTTGTTCTCCTTGCCAGACCCTCTTCAAACCTCACATCTCTGGATTCAATAATCACCTTTGATTCAGGCAACCAAATTCAATAACCCCTTCGGCCCAGATATCCCAACAATTTGCCTTTCACTGCCTGGCGCCCCAGCTTCCCAGTACCGCATTCCTCTGGCAATGCTGCCCAAGCATCACAACCAAATGGTTGCAGGTGTGACACATCCTGCCTTTTACCATTCCATGTCTCCATTGGTACTGCATCTGGATCTTGTGCAGTAGGGACAAAATTATCAACATAGACAAAAGTGCTGACAGCCTCTGCCCAGAATGAAGGTGGAAAGCCTGAGTCTTCAATGAGCGTTCTGGCACCCTCAATGACTGTTCGGTTTCCGCGCTCTGCCATCCCGTTCATAGCTGACATATATGGAGTTATCTTCTCTACAACAATACCATGTTTTCCACAATACTCCTCCATCAGTGTGTTGCTAAGTTTGCCACCTCCGTCTATGCAAATTTCTCAGATGCATCTGCCCGTTTGGTTCTCTGCCATCATGTGGTATTTGTGGAAACAGTCAAGTATGGTCTCCTTGCGCTTGTTTGAGAGGAAATAGGGAATATGGACAGAAGACTTGCCATCACTACAGAGCATCATGTAGCTTGCGCCTCCTCTGCTCTGTGTCCTTGACGGGCCCCAGAGATCAATGTGCACTCACTCTAGTACCTCAGTCTCATGTGTGACCTTCTCATCAAATGGGCGCTGTGTTGCTTTACCATAGAGGCAAGGTTCGCACATACCTATGGTCTCTTTTGACATGACCTGGATTCCATCAATGAGGTTGTGGCTTGCCATACACAAGATCCTAGGGATGCCAACATGCCCAAGGCATCGGTGCCAAGTGTGTATATCTGTTGGTTTTTCATGGGACCAAGCTGAGTTCACATAGATTTCTGTATTGACCTGGTACATTTTCCCTTCCAGTGTTCCCATCATTACAGTCTTGCCTGATGGTGCTCTAACTGAGAGTGTTCCATTTCCCCATTTGCCCTTGTATCCCTCCAGATCCAGTGTTGGTAACGAGATCAAGTTGTTTGAAAATGCGGGGGTATGCCTTACCCCAACAAGTTCAACTGTCCTCTCAGCACCATCCACCTTCGATGATACTGTGACATTACCCATTCCTGGTATCTGGAATTTTCCCCCTGCTACTGCACTGCTTCCTGTTTGACCTGCAATGGTTTGGTATCCAGCGACTTCAGATTTATTCACCCAACAGTGTTCTGATGCCGCTGAATCCAAATAGATTTTTGGTCAGTGTGGATAGCTGGGTAGATCGCCATTGCATACCATGCATTTGCTAGGACTAGCTACTAGAAAACAGGTAATGGGTATGTCACTGTCTACGCTGTTTACACTAATGCTCTCCCCTGGCTGACCTTCAACGTCTAAAATGGAAGTGTCATATCTGTCGGGCACAGTATCACACTGGGGCAAGGACCGGCGCAGTTGATTTCCCACTGCCATTAACGCAGTGGGCAATGCAGGGGCAACACAGTCATTTTTGCTATGATGTCATTCTATTGAAACGGAGTTCCGAGCCTTCCGGCTGATTGATCTTTGTTATTCTTTGTACTATGCATGCAAATTTGGGGCTTAAAAGATACAGATAATGTGCCTACATCTACTGTTGAGCCAAGCAGTGCTCAATGGATGCCAGACATGACTGGTTTTGAATGTCAGTAGAGATGTCCACGAGTCCAGGTCTCTACAGGTACTCGCAGGTAAGATCCGTGGGAAAACCTGCGAGTATGTGACCCGCGGATCCCAGGATCCGTTTCCCACGGGTCCGGCGCAGGTCACAGGTCAGACTTTGGAGAATTTCAGCTGACTTGCAGGTACTTGGGGTATTTTTATGACTTGTACAAGCAATGTAAACCCATACATTTGTTAATTAGTGCTCAAAATTTGTAGTACAAGCAACAATATTTGTCAGTTAACACTCAAAACTTACAGTAATTCATAGTATCATGTTTATTATAGTACTTATCAAGTACTGGCACATATGTTTGAGGTTGTAGACAGCTCACGACGTTTGGCGCTAATTTAAGCGCCCCATCGCCGTGAGCTGTCTACAATGTAAAACCTTTCTGTCAGTACATATTACTTCATAACTAAGTATGAAATAATACTAGACAGTTACAGTACAATGTTTTATAAATGGTATGTATCATAAAACAGGTAAGTACTTTATTAATGATTATTAGTACACTCTTTGGCATAAATACACAAATACCTGCAGGTACTTGCGAACTCGCAGGTAATTTACCTGCGAGTCAAAGATCCGTTTCCCACGGATCTTCCGCAGGTCACAAGTCAAGGCTTTTGGGCCACAGGTACTTGCGCGCCGGATCCAAGTATACTTGGATCCGGACTTGTGGACATCTCTAAATGTCAGTCCTGTAATTGTGGCCAGACTCAGGTGCTGGCATTATAGCGCCTAAATCTTTTGCACGACCAATTACCTGGTTCTGGTGTTGCCTTATATTTACCACATGAACAAGGAAGCATACTCTTTAACTTTAGGTGAACAACATATTTCTAAATACAATACGTAGCCAGGCAGAAATTTTCCTGAAATTTTACTGATTTATCCATGTCAATAAATGGTTTTTTCTGTCATTTCAATCACCCAAGAGGGGATGTAGCCTGGGGGCTTCATCACTAATGTAAAAATACAGCATAATCATGTTGTAGCAGTCCCCAGCACCCCAAATATGCCAGATCTAGTATCAGCCCAATATAATGAGCTTACAGTCAGTAGTATAAGTAAATGATCTCCAATGTTTGCTGTTTACCATCATGATTGTGCCACTCAGCCCTATCACCACACTGTCTAAGCAGTACAGCAATGAACTGCACAGAATTGAGAGTAATAGTAGTATTTTCAGCATTTGGCTGACCTATGATATTTTGAAAAATCTTGACAACATCTCAATGGTATCAAATTCTATCAATAGCAAATTGTCAGATAATTAGCATGCAAGGAATAAAGTATCATGGAACCAATCACCCCCTGAGACCCTGCCATAGATGGGTGCTTCTAATTTGTCAAGTGGCTGCTCCCTGTTCATCCTCTTGCCCAACTCTTGCCAGTTTGTGCAGATGATTGCTATGTAGGCCAAGCACTTATTGTGACTTCTTGGTTCTAGTCTGGTAAATGTTAGCACTATCCCTTGGAGCAAAAAATAAGTCAGAAGTAGAAGTGCACTTGACCAGGCTTGAACTCCAGGATCACTTAAATATAACGCTGCAAGGGGGAAGGTCCATCAGGCATCAATCATTTATTCACTTGCCGCCGGCCGGAACTCTGTTTCAATAGAATGATGTCACAAAATCGACTGCGTTACCCCCTGCGTGGAACACTGCGTTAATGGCAGTGGGAAATCAACTGTGCCAGTCCTTGCCCCCAGTGTCAGGGGATCGCATTATGACAGGTGTAACATCAGACATACCTGGCTTGGTATCAACACGGTTGGTGTATAGCTCGGCGGGGCTGGGATCAGCTTTGATGTAGACGTTGGAGGCTGTAGTAACAGTTGGGGTTGTGGTGGTTGCCGCAGCACTTGTACTAGTAGGGGCATTGGTTTTGTTGTACCTCCAGCCCTTTGGTCCTTTTCCTTCTGCGCCGCCTCCCTTCTTCCAGCACATCTCAATTATGTGGCCGAGTTTTCCACATACTGGATTTGAGCAGACACGCCGTGTTCCTTGTTGGGATTGGCTAGCCGTTGCAGCTGCGGCCTGGACCATGTTCACTCTTCAGCGATCATCATAAGCTGGACCATCTTGGAGCCAAGTTCCTTGTTAAGATAAAACCATATCTTTGCCGCTGAGTCGTCATCTCCTATTCCCAATCCAATGGGGTCCTCGGTGTTGTTCACAATCACGCTAGCAACCCAACGGTCATGAGTATGCCATTCTTCATATGAGGGAGTTGGGCTAGTGAGCGGAGTGATTTGAGTTTGTGGATAGATGGTAGTGACATAGGCAGTGGAGAGGTTGGAATTTGGTGGGCAGAGGATTGCTCCTCTAAGGTATCCATCTAGTCCTCTCACTCCAACTGCAAGCTCAACCTGTTGTTTAAAAGGGATCCACCTGTTGTTTAAAAGGGATCCAATTCTTTTGCCCCGTCAGTTGTTTGTCATCTCACGTCAGTGGATTTGGCAAGTTGCCGCTCAACATATCTCTCTAGACAAACCTCTGGAATGGCAGTAGCTCAGTTTGAGCCGAGTCTCATAATCTGTAGAACAATAGCCTCAGTTGTAGTGTAAGAACAACTGTATTTGATATATATATACATGTAGAACAATAGCTACAGTACTATGTCAGTAAGAGTGACAAAAGAAGATGTAAGTAAAGCTCACCCTCAGTTGTAGTGTAAGAACTGAGGGTGATGGTTCTGGGGTCTCGAATATAAGTATTAGTCTGGATAATAGATGCACCTGTAGCAAAGCGGAGGCAAATGGATAAACAGAAAGTGAAACAGAAAATATACATGGAAAGTCAAAGCTGTATCAGTAGTGCAGATGGATGAATACCTTTCCCAACAGTTACTAGGGAGCCATAAGGACAGCCAGGTTGTCGTAGTTCAGACAGTTTGGGACAATGCAAATGAGATATTATTGTTCATGATACATACTACAGCCTCAGCATTATTATACAAAGCATACAAACACTGAGAGATTGGCAAGGAGTGAGGACATGAAATAACGAGAGATTGGGGAATGTGTAAATGGGCTGTGCCAAAGATAGCAAAACAACAGACAAGAGATGCAGGAATAACAGAGAGCTAGAGCAAGTAACCAGAAGTCAGATAATGTCAAGCGCACAATGAAAAAACCTTACCTGATGCCATGCACTTCCCGATGCCTGCAAACCCATCATCAAAGGAGAGAGACCTTTAGTGACATGAAGTGAGATATAGGACAGTTAGAGCGGAAAAAATCCTTACCTGTGTTGAAACAGAGTGATACATAGGTAAATGAAATATGAGTTAGAAAGCTTTGAAACATTCCAGGCTTTACCAAAGAAGTCAACGCTATGAGGAAGGAACAGAATAGACTAGCTTACTGCAAAGTGTTGGTGAGACACTGGTGTTGACAGGCTAGCATGGTGAGAGAGCAAAAGTAAAAGTGTTGCCTGGGAAATGCCACGTATAAGTCATGTAAACACTGTGCGCTGACAATCAGAAGTCCACCATCACATGGGTGTGAGTCATGACAGTTGATGCTCACTGCCCGGTGGCGAGTATCAACATGCCTGCCCAGACCAACACTGTACAAACTTCATACAGACTTTTGTTTATTGCTCTTTTCAAAAATAATGGTTTTGGAAAAAAAAAAAAAGTTTCGTTCAGTCAGGTATCAAATGATGTCATACCACGAGTCATGTCCACGCAAGCGCTATTTCCACCCATCCAAACGCTTTTATCCAACGTCGATGGTTAACCGTCACATCTCTGACACTGCAAAGTGTATTGCGCTTAAGATTTCCTACCGTGATCCTGACAACCCTCTATATCTTGACAAAATTCTGGAAATATGTGACATGTCCATCTATACATTCCGCAGGGCAAAAAGAAGACACAGACTCACTGGAAACGTTCGTAAAGCTCAGGCAATTGGCCGAGGATGTCCCCGAATATACACAGAAGTCGATGCAGCATATCTCCTTAGTCTGGCCCGGCATAATCCAACCAAATTCCTTGACGAGTATGCAAAATTGCTCAGAGAAAATTGTTATTTCCATGCTAGTCTTTCTACTATTCACCGAGTCTTTCAACGAGCAGGACTCAGTGTCAAGCGCGCGCAGAAGATGGCAAAAGAGCGGTCTCCTGCTAAACGAGCAGCCTTTATTCGTCTTATAGCTGAATACCCACCAGATTACCTTGTGTCTGTTGATGAAGTGTCAAAGGATGACCAAACTTATACACGCCTTTGGGGATGGGCTCCTCGAAATCAACGAGTGGAGATACATGGTCCTTTTGTTCGCAAACGAAGGCTTTCAATGCTTGCGGCCCTGGCATTAGATAAAGGGATAATAGCTGCGCAAGTTGTGGAAGGATCTTTTACGCACAACCTCTTTGTGAAGTATCTTCGAGATGACCTGGTATGTGACTTTCATTATTCGGGTGCACTGGATTTCATTTTTCTGTTTACCTTCCTACCATGAACTGATATCCTGCTCCTTGAAGTGTGATTCTCATAGACAATGCCCGTATTCATCATTCGCCAGAGGTTACAGACATAGTTACACAGTTTGGTATGTCGTTATTGTCTCTGTAGACTTGCTTCTTACTTCAAACTAGGTTGCCGAATTGTATATCTCCCTCCATACTCACCTGATTTCCAACCAATTGAACTAGCTTTCTCTGCGATCAAGGCACACCTTCAACGAGAGGGTCTTTATTGTTTTGAGGAGGATCAGATTTTCTATGAGTTGTACGTTGCTTGCGGTGTAATTACTCCAGTAATGACCTGGGGTTTCTGGCGTCATTGTGGATACCTCTAGTTTTTGTGTCTGTAATCTTACGATGCTTTTGTGATTGTAATCTTAAGAGCGCTTTTGCGTTCACGTTCTTATGATCATGTAGTGAGAAATTCAACTAGTGTACAATACATGCATGCAAAGAGTGTAACATAGTGAGCAACATGATTATAGCAACGAAAACTGAGCATAATGTAGCAAGAGACAGCAAAAGAATACAAGCATAATGTAGTAACACGGTACACCATGACATGTAAAGTTAAGAACCTAATCCATACCCTTGGTCCAGCGTTCGAGGGCATCAAGCACATCACATCGTTCACCAAGCGTAAGATGCACCTCCTCACGAAGCTCTGTTGGAGAGAGGAAGCGTAGTCCATGAGGACCGGTTATATCTGCTGCTTCAAGTTTGCATAAAATTGTGTAAGAAAGGCCGTATTTCTTGCGAAAATCAGTTAGCGAAAGCTTTGGACAAAGAGAAGGTTGAGAAGAAGGTTGAGAAGAGGCATTGTTGAGTGTAGCATTAGGGAGAGGCTGAAGAGGAGCGTGGGCCTGATGGATGAGATCACCAAATCCACTGAGGTTCACATAGACATTCGGGGCATTTCGCTGCTGTTCCTGTCCAAGACGACGACTGGCAAGTAGAGCGATATCAACCTCGTTTCCATCAGATGCCTTGAAAGGGGCTTTATCGAGCGGCGGGTGCTCCATGTCGACATTGGGTGCATTTGCAGCCTGAATAGCAGTAAGCGGGTGAAGTGAAGGAACTAAAGGCACAAACCATTGCAGCGGCCCAGATACGAAGGTGAAGCGGAGTAAGATTGACGTGTGTTCCAGCGGTATCAACAAAGCATTGAGGAGAGCTACATTTTTGGTCTTGACAACGATAGTCTGTCGTCAACTTTGTAATAAAATCATTTTCTTGGATTTGCTCTTCTGAAAGCTCTGGAGTCTAAGATCACCGTTAGAGACATTCAAAAGGAATTGAAATGGTAACATACCTTTTTCCGCTTCTTTCAATTCTGTGTCTGTTCGTCATCTCCATCATCGTCCTTGTCCTCGGCTTCTACCTAAAAGACATGCATATGATCAGACAATCTGAATGGTAGAATATTGAAATAGTGCATACAGTGTCATATTCCTCAATGCAAAGATCGATGTTCCCTGTACATTGGCGTGACATGTCTTTGTAGCCCTCAGCTGTGTTAAGCATTCCCTTCTCGCCACGTCCAGCGTTCCAGATAATATCAAAGTTGCATCAAACAGTATTGGTGACAATCTTGAAATCAAGTTCATTGGGTCCGTTGCGCTTTTCTTGCACATGAGAGAGAGCGGTATCCAGAAGATCAGCGATATAAGTATCTTCGTGACAGTAAAAAGCTTCGCAGAGCACTGCAGCAGGCTTCTTTGCATTAGCACGACAAGGTTTGGCTCCAGGACGCAGAGGAGGATGAGTAGGCTTGATAGATGGACTGTAACGTATACCGAGGCCCTCATTAAAGATGCATTCTATAGTACATTAGGAGGAGACACATTGAAAAAAAAGTAGAATTGTACTTGGCTCATCGTCAAACTCTCCTGCACCAGGCTCATCTTCATAGTCACTCATGATAGCAGCAAAGACAAATATTAAGATGGACTGAACACAAGATGAAGATAAACTGAACAAAAGACAATAGACGAGGAATGAAGCGACCTGCGTTGCATGTGATACACGTCTACGTCATCTCATCCGATCAGAGCTTGAACGAAACTTTTTTTTTTTTCCCAAAACCATTATTTTTGAAAAGAGCAATAAACTTTGCACAGACTTTCGTACAAATACAAACTTCACACAAACTTTGTGCAAGTATTGTATAAGTGTATAATGTTTTTAACATCTTATAATTATCGTTTTCGTACAAACTTCGCACAAGTATGATTGTACAATGTTTTTAACATCTTATAACTATTGTAAAGAGCAGACTACAATTAGGCGCCTTGGCCATCACCTGGATTAGGAAGTTCTTTCCTAGTTACAGAGGAAGTACTTTGTGCATAACTAGGAAAGAACTTCCTAATCTGGGTGATGGCCAAGGCGCTTAAATGGCACTTGTGTTGACACCATTCACAAGTATTAGTACAAAGACCTAGTAAAATTGTAAGTAAATATACTAGATACTTACAGTGAACAATGTTTGTAGTACAGTATTAGTACTTAGTAGTAGCCAAACTTGTTTTGATTGTAGACAGCTCACGGCGCAAGGCGCTTAAATTAGCGCCCAAACGCCACACCCCAAGATACAGTATTCTTCATATCTCCTTCAATTTACCTTGGGTTTTTTTACAGTCCAGGGCTCATTAGGATTACTCCTGCCATATTGAGTGACTGTCTCTCCTTTATTTCATTCCACAGTTAGGAAGTTTTTACTACTTTAAGCACTGTGCTCTCCTCTGTGTGCACACCACAAAAGCATCTTATTATTACAAGTTCCTAGTCTATAGTAGTAGAGTATAAACACAGTAGATTTCTGCCTGTTTGTTTGAAGTATACTATACAAATAGTAAAAATTGGTTCCTTACACTGAATACTCTACTGGCTTGAGATAAGCTTGAGTTTGCCTAAGTCTGCATAAGTTGTAAGTCTATACTGAAGTGATTCAAGCTGACCTGAGTAGCATCAGAATTCTCAAGTTGACTTGAGTGGCCTGAGTTAAAGCCATCTACTCAAGTCAACTTGAGTTAACCTGGGGTTTGGATCAAAACCCTCAAGTTCACTCAGGTCAACATAAATGACCTGATTGGCGTAAGTTAAAGCCATCTACCCAAGTCAACCTGAGTTAACCTGGGGGTTTGGATCAGAATCCTCAAGTTCACTCAGGTCGACTTAAATGACCTGATTGGCCTAAGTTCTAGCCATCTACCCAAGTCAGATTGAGTTAATCTAGGGTTGGAATATTTACTCAAGTTGACTCAAGTCAGCTTGGGGTTGGAATACATACTCAAGCCAGCTCAGGTTGACTTAAGTAAATAAGACTTTTCCTGATGGGGTTGCTGGTTTGCAGATCGGGTGGAGGGTTCACCGGTGCATGCACAGCCATGAGCACCTTGACTCGCTGTCCCTCTCCCCGTCCTTCCTCTCTTCTTCCTTCTGTATCCTCAAGGTATGGAGATACGTGAACATGTCAGTGCTTGATGTTCCCGGCATGTTCAGCACATAGAGTTTCCACTCGGTAGGCATCGATGCAAGCACAATATGACAGAATTGCATGTCTGGGACGGTTCCTCCCAGGTTGTTTACCTTCTTCAGGAGGTTGCTCATCTTTTTCTCATGGTCTTCCATGGTCAACTCAGTGGGATTGAATTGTAGTTATTTTACATTACAAAGGGAGGTGTCTGCAAGGTGGATACAGGCTTTGTCACCCTTTCCAAAGTGTTTTACAAGGTGTTGCCAGATCTCAGAAGCACACTTAGTCTCATTGATGCCCAGGCCAGTTGGGTCAATGATGTTTGAGATAACCACCCTGGTGACAAGCCTGTTGCGAGACTCCCATTCCTTGAAGCATGGGGTTGGGCTATACAACGGCGTAGGCTGTGTCTGCAGGTAGACAGTAGGGTACATAGTTGGCTGCGGCCTGGATATGGTGATATGCCCCAAGACTTTTTGAGTCTAAAACTAGACTTGAAGCCCACTACTAGACAGTCTTTGCATGATACGTAGTGTTCACAACACTTGGAGACCTTCTCCCAGTGCTGTGTTCACTGAAACCCAAATCGGACACGCTCGTACAACGCCTTTATTGCCACCGCTTCACGCGCACGACGGCCTAACATTGATCTCAAACCATCAGCCATTTCGGCCCATACTCTGAATTTGATATAATTGATTTACTTGAAACTACCTCACCAGGAGGCCGTTTTCTATGAAACCTTCAATGTTGCGGACCGTTGGGACGACTCTGACATCGTACTACTGATAAGCACTCAATTACAAGCTTTCCCTTCCATAGGAAATGCTTACTCAGAATGATAATACCTTACTAAGGGTATAAAACTTAGAACATGCAAAAGGGCAATCTGGGGCAAGGAACAAAATGTACCAGAGACCCTGAAGTACTAGAACAAACAAAAGCAGTGCATAGGCATCCGACGGCATCGAAATACCGGTATCCAGGGTACTTCTCCGGTCCCAGAACATGGTTACATCAGTTGTTGGGATAAATGCCTCATTTTCAAATAATGCACGATGATACAGGACAGGAGTGGGGGTCAAACCGAGTCCGAACAGGTCCCGTCGACGTCCCCTTCCCTCCCGCATTATACTCCATGAGTCCCCCGACCATAGAGACGAGATTTGAGTAGGTACTAGGAGAAGACATACCTGTATTTCTATAGATATGCTCATACTTCAATGCCCATCAATCAGAGACCTTAGAAAGTTTATGAACCCTTGAAACGAGTTTATACGAGTTGGAAATACGGTAAAACGTCCCGATCCCGGGTGGTGTTCCAATGCTCCAGCATAGAACTGAGATCTGTCCCCTTGGAGCAGTATTTCAAAGATTAGAATGAAACTTAATGTTGCAAGGCTTAGATGACGATTATCGAGGCGGAAAATAGCTAAGATACATCCTTATACAAGTCCTCCCTCACTTATAGAGCCTGTGAACTATTGGTTCACCCTGACTTACAGTACTGGAAGTACTGGCAATTGAGAATGAATGGAAAAGAACATACCAAGAACTCAAGATTGAACATCTATGATCCGAAATGGAACTGAATAGAGTGAAACGACCTCATGGGGCGGTCTCTGCTCACCGTTTCGGAGTCTGATGTAAAATTTCACAATAGAATTGACCATATGATGCCATACAGCCTTGTATGTAGAGCACATGCTCCCCTTACCAATACTCTTGTCCTCCTTGGGTATATAATCAAGGGGATACCTCCAGAAAGAGCAGGCATCCCTCCCTCCCCAGGTTAACTGGCTTGCTGCCAAGCTTGTAGTAATAGGGTGCTTCTGGCAGAAGAAAGAACAGAATTATTCAGAGTGCTTTTGCTTCTGACAGAACTTGAATGAACTTGGATTGCATTTGAACAGACAAAGAAAAAGACTTTGCACTTGTTGTTGTTGTTGTTGTTGTTGTTGATTGATTGAAAGTTAAAGTCCCAGTCTTGTCTTGTTTGAAAGTTTTGAAGTCCAGAGTCTTGTTTTGAAAGGAATAGTTTAAGTACAAAGAGAACCCCGGAGACTATAGAGCATTTTGTGCAATAGAGCCCATTGATCAATCTTGAATTACCCCAGAACTCAAAAGTCTGATTGTGTGTGTTTGTGTTTGTGTTGTTTTGCTTCTGCCCACATACCCATAGTTAGCCCTATCAATGGTACTGTCAATGTAGCCAGCTAGTCCATTCAACTGGACAATGAACAGAATTTCCTGTTTAAATGGTCTCCAATTTTCTTCACCGACAAGCTGTTTCCCGTCCAGGAGTCTAGATATATTCAGCAAAGTTCCAAACAACATTTTTGGTAACACTGGAGGCATCGACCATGGCATCTGAAAATCAGATGCTTTAATATCATCCCAATAGGCACCTTGAGTGGCATCTGAAAATCACGCACTGGCCCTCCTTTGGCCTTGTCATACTTTTATATATAGAACTCAAAACAATGGCTAATCATCCCTTTAACAAGTCTCAAAGGTCTTTGAAGTAGCGACAAAGGGCTCAAACACTGAATTTTGTTTCTACCTCAAAGACCTTTAAGACTTGCCAAAGAAATAAATGGCCATTGATTCAGACCTCTAAAGAAAAGTGTGACACGATCCTCAGATGCCATTCAAGGTGCCTATCGAGAGCCTATTGAGATGATATTAAAGCATCCAACTTTCAGATGCCACAGTCAATGCCCCCAGTGTAAGTTTTGTTGCTGTCTCTCTTTTCTTCCTTTTAATTAGAGAACAAGTCTCATACATCAGGAAAAGCTGTTTTTGCCTAGGTGACCCCAGAGTGGCCTAAAGCAAACTAGGTGACCTATGAATCCTATGGCATCCTAGGAATTTGGGCTTGTCCCTTGCCAGTCAAGGCTCTTGAGGACTCCCTAGGGTATCCTAGGTTTGTAGGATACCCTAGCGAGTCCTCAAGAGCCTTGACTGGCAAGGGACAAGCCCAAATTCCTAGGATGCCATAGGATTCATAGGTCACCTAGTTTGCTTTAGGCCACTCTGGGGTCACCTAGGCAAAAACAGCTTTTCTTGATGTAATCTGTAGGAATGAATTAAACTCAGTGGATAATGAAAACCAACTGAGGAAGCCCAAAAACGCTGTCTAGCATGGTATAGTACCAACTGTACAGTATATAGTAAGCTAATGGCATATAATAAAGAGATGTCAAAGCAAAGTATACTGATCCTTGTACATATGGAGTAATATTCCAACATGACAATGCAGAGAACGGCGAGGTCAATTCGCAACATGTTGGATAATAAAATAGAACACGATATTACCACTCGGGATAATATATAGCACAACGGCAGAATAAAGTGAAAAGCACAATATATTCCGTTTGCCCCCTACAGCACTGAGAGAGGGGCAATCGGATGAGGTAGCGTATATCTAGCTACTGCTTATATACTGGTAATGGGGGTGATAGGAAATAAGTATGTGTAAGTACGTGTAAATAATGAGTGTGAGATAACTATGAGCTTGATCAATCATAACAATGATACTGATATCTGCTGATATCCAACACAACAGGTTGCCACACTCATAAAGGTGTTCAAGGATGGCACAGCGTCAGTTGGCTCATACGACACCATATTAGAAGTGGCCATGAAGAATGCAAAGTCGCGCGATGCCCTCATGAAAGCTATCATGGACAACACCAAATTGTATGGCTTTGTTCTACTGTGTGGTTCATGAGCCCTCATTGTATACTTGTGTGTAGGTTCCAGCCCATGGTTACTGACTTTCCCAATGCAGTTGAGATCACTGTGTAGGTCGTGCCACTCCTAAAAGGCTTCTGATGTTGCCTTATTATATTATTCCCCAATTCTAGTGACTACAGCAAGTCTGCTGGGGGTGAACCATCATACCAATTCTCATTTCCTTTACCAGTGGCATCAAGAAACATCTCACTCCACCACACGGTACCAGGGGCTTCCATAAGTAAACGTTTTATCTGTGCTTGCCTTGCTGAAAATTGAATATGAGTTATGGGAGCCAAATTTACCAGATTAATAACTCAAACTGGGTTGTAAATGTGCATGCCTACCGTCACGCCAATTCAAGAAATGTTACTTTGATAGTATTACATTCGGGTTTCCGTACCTATCAACAATCCCGCCGTCTATACAATGCGGACTACTCCGGCATCAGTATACAAGTTCCACTATCCAGTGACGTTTGATTCTGAAATAGGGAATAACAAATACTCTTGTATGTTCATCTTTCATGCATGTTACATGAAACACATGTTCACCAGCCCTCAGACTAGGGATCCGCACCGTATAATTTACGGTCACTTACGGTATACGGTAGGACCGTAACCGTAACCGTAAAGAAATCCAAAAAGCCTCTTACGGTTACGGGTATTATACGGTATACGGCCGTATAAAAATTACTCAGACCTAAAACTTGAATTTTGTGCATATATACTCACTTTTAATACAAGCTCAAGAGTCTCATGTTGATTCTGGTATAGTATCACCACACAAACAGTCTCTGCATTCAAACAGAGGACCACCTCAACAACAAGTATATTAATTCCCACAGTGATCTGATGTGGTGATGAAAGCTTATACCATTTTTCCTGGCGTTGAGGGCTCAATTTCAGAAAGCAAGCAATTCTTTCCAACGGAAATATCATTGGTGGTATCCGTATGAATAGAAAAGCAGTCAGATAACCTCCTTGTCATTGTTGGCTTCTGGGTAATTTTACGGTCAGTATACGGTATACGGGAGTACCGTAACCGTAACCGTAAACTAGCTTTGCAAGCCTTATACAGTACGGTTACGGGTACCCGTAAAACCGTAACCGTAAACCGTATTATACGGTTACGGTGTGGATCCCTACTTCAGACCATATTGACTACACGGACAATATCAACATGATAGGACCTGATGGGAAGAATCCTATTGTCTTCAGAGCCATGTATAAAGAAACATTCACTGCTCAGATCATACAACCTGATCCTGACCCTGCTAACTTCGGTTTTGTTCAAGTCAGTTTAACACCTTGACTGGGCTGTCGTTGTTTTCCAGTTGTTTTCATTGTCACGCTGATACCTGTGAAGCTCAATGGCCTGATTTATGGGATGTCCGTCATCACTGTTTCTTCTGAAGTTGGCACTCCTATCAATATGGGTGAGTTATTCTGGTATATCTATAACCACGGAATCATCAGTCCCCTTTTTTAGAGTTTGTACAAAACCGTTTTTATGACAGCTGGTCTTCAGCGAGGGTACAATTTGTGGTATAGGTTGGGGAGGATGTGACTAGTGGAAATGGTTTGTTACTTCTCACGACAGTTGCCTAGTTTGTGTTGAGTTTGTGCCACATTGTACTCAAATGGGATGTGCAGTCAAATACAAAGAATTGAGAAAGTGTATACAGCTGAGGGCTGAACCCGAGGACCGGCGATCGGTTTTGAAAAGAACAGAGATCTCAATGAGACAAAAATCCACTCCTCAATCTATACCAGTACATGCCTCCTAGCCAGATTGAACGGCTGGCCTTTGCATTGTACTATTAGGTGATAACAGGCATCCATACTTGTGTCCATACAACTGCAACGCTCTACCACTGAGCTAAGAAGGCTTTATATGGCTGGGAGGAAAGCAGATGATTATACGCAGATACAAAGGAATGGGAACCGATGTGTAGTGATACATAGATCCAAATGGGAAATTATTCTAGTACCACCACCGTCCTCTGATATGCCTTCTAGCCGGATTGAACGGCTGGCCTTTGCATTGTATAAATGACATTCAGTCGTAAGCGCGTAAGCATCAGCGTCAAGGTATACAAGCGCAATGCTCTACCACTGAGCTAAGGAGGCGTTATGCAGTTGGGAAAAATGCCTGATTTATGGAACATGATATGAGGTCCTGGAATTGAATTGAGAGCAAATGTAGACCAACCAGCAGAGTGGTTCAGAACTAATGGGACAGTGGAGTCTGTACGTGTCCTGTCTGGACAAACTTGAATACACCAAAAGCGAAAAAAAAAAATCTACCTTAACTCCCACGAAACCATGTCTCCTAGCCGGATTGAACGGCTGGCCTTTGCATTGTATAAATGACATTCAGTTGGAGTGGTGGGCTCCAGGCATACAAGCGCAACGCTCTACCACTGAGCTAAGGAGTTGTTATGCATTTGGGAAGGAAGACTGAATATGATATAAGGATTCTGGGAGTGTGCAAAGAATTGAATTGAGAGCAAATGTGACCCAACCAGCTTAGTATTTAGTACTAGTGGGACAGTAGAAGTCTGTACATATCTTGTGTACAGATACATTGAAAGCAAAAAATACTTCCAAGACTAGCACTATACATAGCCTCCTAGCCGGATTGAACGGCTGGCCTTTGCATTGTATAAATGACATTCAGTCAGAACCGGCCGCGTCAGGGTCTATACAAGCGCAATGCTCTACCACTGAGCTAAGGAGGCGTTATTCCATTGGGAGCAAAGGCTGGATATGATATAAGGATCCTGGGAGGATCCGAAGAATTGAGACTAAGTATGACTGATTGCTAAATACCAATTGTGGACCAAACCAATCAACTGAGCAATGGGATTGGACTTCTGTAGTTTGTGTACCGACGAATACATCAAAAACAGAAAAAATATCATTTTTCAGCCTCCTATTGCCTCCTAGCCGGACTGATCGACTGACCTTTGCATTGTACTATGAAGAAGCTATGGTTGGTGATATACAAGTGCAACACTCTATCACTGAGCTAAGAAGGCTGTTTATGAGCGAAGGAAGAACAGCTGGATATGGTACGAAGATCCCGGGGGACGCAAAGAAGAGCCAAGAAGAATTGAGAACATTCAATTGGAAACATTAGAGTCGGTCTCTATTAAGGTAAAAGCATTGTCTGGCCCTCAATGGACTGTTTAGTACCAGATACAGTTTTTCTGGTCTAAAATTCGAAGTTTCTGAGACTTAGACTGTTCAACAGTGCACACTGGATTTTAGAGGTGTACATAGCTCACAGTCATATTTCACATGCGCTTTTCTTCCAAGCGCCCTCTGATAACCTCTTTTGGCTTGACATACAACTTGGTGGGATGACTTGGCAGGGATGGAAAAAAAAAGGAAATTGTTGATTTATTCTATAATACTTGGTACCTTGAACTTTTTAGATACTAAAGAACTCCCCTAGCTCAATGAATACAGTACCTGACACTACAGGCCCTCCATTGAGCTCTGGTTGAGGACTTTGTCAAGGTCAGTCTTTATATCTTGCTAGCTGCTTCTATCTGCTTCTTGAATACATCATTGTGGTCTTACTTTTCTTCAAACAGGCTCTTGTATTTGTGATGAGTGCAGTAGAGATAATACTGGGTCCAGAGGAAAAGGATCCCTGGGAGAGCCAACAAGCAGCATAGCTGTGGGAAATTATTTACTTTAGGTATGGGGAGGGAGGGGAAGGGGGAGAGGCTATAGAAGCTCTTAAGGTTGAAAGTCATCATGATATATAAGTTTTAAAATATACACACCCCTTGCGGTTGACTCACTCGAAAAATGGCATGCGCAGAGCCTTGCGGTACCAATCCAAAGGTTGTCCAAAGGTTGAAAAAAAAAAAGATTACTTAGATCTGGAGGAAGAATTGTAATTGCCTTCTAGTCGGATTGAACGACAGACCTTTGCATCAAGAAATTCCTATGCCGATAAATATACAAGTGCAACGCTCTATCTATCCATCCACCATCACCGATTAGGCGCCCGAAAATTTCTATCGCGCTCATCGCCGCAACTTCGTACTTCGACAACGTTAACGCTTTCTTTCTTCATTCTTCACTCTTCACGCGCACGCTCTACAAAAGTCTCAGCCGCTGCCCGACTTCCACCACCAATCGCTACCTGAGACATTCTGAGACATACCATCTCTAACCACAGAATGGCAAAGTCCATCGAAGAACTCATCGAGGACACGGTCAGACTGAGTAGGATCCAGGACCAATATGTGCCATATGCACAACAACCCCAGGCCAGCACCTCAGCTGTAACACTGGAAAGCCGTCCTTCACCTACTCCTCTTCCCGCTCCCTACTTCCTCAGCAAACCGATCCCTCGCTAGACAATCTGCCACATCCTTTACACATCTTCTCGATGACGACAATCCCTCGGAACCGCGCCGCAGCCCTTCCCGAGTAACGCTGCAGCATTACTATGTTGACCCCTTCCGGGAAAGCCTTGAAAAAGGCTATCTCCGCTAAGGGAAAAGCCTCAAAGGTCACGCCGTCGAAGACTGTCTCTCCCCAGTCTTCATTAAATCTGCCTACGTTGCACTACCCTGCAGAATCCAGGCTCATCCCGAACACCTCGGGAACGAAGGAATCTGCTGCAACCACCAGATATCGCTCAGACAGCAATGACTTACGCCTCGAAGGATGATTCGTACAGAGTCATCCACGGCGAGCAATCTCATTCGAAACCTCAACGACAGTCTTCACCAACATGACGAGACCTAACGACCACGCACAGCAATCTCTGGGACAGGACGTGACCACTCTCCGCACTGACGTCAACGACCTACAGACATGGGTCCACGACATTGAGAGCTCACAACCTCCCTACGACGCATCCTTCAGCGACTGGATCAACTGGAAACAACAGCCTCCCGGTCCTAGTGGACAACTACTCTCGTATACACGCACCAGCTCCCCTGACATCTTCAGCAATCCACAAAACCCTGACTCCGACTTCGACTCTCCCTGTCATGGGTCCCAGAGGCAACCTTCGGCCTCACCTCAGGATCGTTCTCCCTTGCCGTCGCCGCACATGGCCTCGGACACCCCACCTTCCGTTGCGCTCAAAATCCCGTGCCTCTCCGAAACCGTATATCTCGCCGACCCGCATCCCCGTCATTTATGGAACCAACACCAAAACGTCGAAGAACTGGCACACCTTCTTCCAGCCCTCTACCAATCACAACACATTCCCGGGATCGACAGTTCGTATCTCCACCGAAACTTGGAAATTCCGCGGGAAAGGTAGAGCTCTCCTGCCTTCTTCCACACCTGGTTTGACCTGTTGGATAACGCAGCCACGCCATTGACATTCCCCTACCGTATTCGACACACTGGGCCCGCCAGACGCCAGGTGCGTCTGTTCTTTACTAACGCCTCTCAGGCGTTAGCATTCGTTAACGCTTGGGATAGCCACCGGTCCCGGATTGTCAACAACGCTGCATTCAACGTCTCCTACCAGTCACCCTCCGAATGACGGTTAGCAGTGGGGAAGTCTTTGATTGATTGCGCTCCCTCGCCGCACCATAGTATTTCTCCTAATTGTATTAGTACTACGGTAATTTGAACATTCTTAGCTTCAATTTGGGGGGCCGTCTTCAATCTAACCTTCTCCACTCTGAGTTCTGCGAGTTACTGGACAACGTTCACATTGCATGTATCCAGGAAACTGACTTATATCCTGATGAGGTATGGCACGCCCCAGATAATTTTTCTGTTTTTTCTCAAGCTCGACCGACGGAATACTTCGACGATCCCTCTGGTGGGGTCGC